>JACCGJ010013418.1:0-34603 GCA_013407085.1 Atriophallophorus winterbourni
GGGAAGCGAAGATTTGTGTGCCGATGTTTCAAATCGATTATAAGCTGTTATATTTTTCAACGACGGATCGTTGCAATTAGATAGTGAGCGACTGCAGGTTAGAAATTTATGTCAGGGAGACACTACAAATGTGAGAACAGTACAACTGTTGTATGTGCCAGACTGCAATATTAGAAAGGTGCGACAATGTTTGCAGAAATTCTCGGATTTTTTCTCCACTTCAAAATATAAAATTGGGTATTAGGACTGGATAAAACCGTCGTATTCCGCCGAAATTGGTGGAAGATCTAGAAAACCAAGTAGACGAAATGCTAAAGAAAGGTAACATAAAGAAGTCCAATAGCCCATGTTACTCACCCGCGTTAATTGTTAAGAAAGCCGATGGGAATTATCGTTTTTGAGTTGACTTGCGTGAGTTGAACCGGAATAACAGTAAAAGACTCACTTCTCATGCCACATACTGACGAAATATTCACGCAATTGCACAAGGCGCAAGTGCTTTCATCGGTTGATTTACGGTCCGAATATTATCAACTTCCGATGACAAATGATGATTTCTACAAAACCGCATTCTGCGTAAATGGACAACAATGCGAATTTAGCCGAATGCCATTGGGTATCTGTAACTCTAATTGAACGTTTCGGTGACTATTGCTCGAAATATTGAGCGGCCTCATAGGTGTTGCTGTCTATGGAGACAAGATCGTCATATTCTCGGACACAATTGAGCAGCACTTTGAAATGTTAGAAGGGTTGTTAAAGATTATCTCTGATGCATGGCTAAAATTGAACAGCAAAAAATGTCAAATTGCGCGGAACAAAATCGTTTGCTTGGGTCACAGGGCGTTGTCACGGCCATCACAAAGGAAAATGGCAAACCAGCAATGATAGTTCTAGTAAACTCAGTACGGTCGCTAAACAAAAATATCGTCAGCAACCAAAAAGAGGACGAATTGACAAAGGAAGCATTGGACCATCTAAAGAAAGACACAAAGCCGAAGTCATCTTCGTTTTAAATGAAGGAGTTACTGGGTACATGAAACAGACTAAGTATGGCGGAAGGGAAGGTAATGTATGGGATAGAATTCAGTGAATCCCTGCGACCGAGAAAGGTACCGTACATCACCAAAGCTGGAACTCGTACATAATTTACATCACACTTGAGCAAACCGAATTCTGGAGCTACAGAGGCGAAGAGCATTTTGACCTTGCATTGATTGTGATGTTAAATAATTCGTACAGACATGTCCTCGCTGCCAGGATACCAGAAAAGAGAAAGGGAACCCCTCGATGGTTGAAGAGGAAGGAAGAAGGATAATACGCGCTTGGGGAATGAACGTATTCAGACCACTATCAGCGAGCAGCAAATGGACCCGGTATATTTTAGTGATGGCTTAACATTTCACCCGCGGTTCCAACACCCGATCAAACCGCAGAAACGATGACCCGCGCGTTAGTCGAAAACGTGATTGCCCGGTTCGGGATTCCAGAAAAATATGGACAGATCAAGGCCCGTGTTTTGAGGCGCAGCATTTCCAGTATGTAGTAAAACGGTGGGGTATCAAGCGCCTAAGGACATTTCCATACCATCCACAGATTAACGTCATGACAGAGATGTTCAATCGAACAATGAAAAATTGCTTGCAAACCAACCAGTTAAACTTGGAGGCTCATTTAACGGAAGTCCTGATGGCTTATCACACGACAAAACACGCGACCACCGAGTGCGTGGCGTTTGAACTGATCATCGAGAGAGAACCATGAACGCTGTTAGATATTGGGATAACCGAGAGGAAGGATTGGGAAATCACAGAACAGGAGAGACGAGACCAAGAAAGGATAGCGGTACGGAAGACTCAGATCAGTAGAGCACGAAACAAGATCGATTATGGCAAGTATATGGGAGCCATTCGGAATCGAAGAATCGTTAAACTCAGGGATCACAGTCGGCCAGAGACAGGCGGTGCCGGAGCACGGAAATTTCGGAAGATATGGGTCGGACCGTACCGGGTAATCGAGAGGAACATGAACAACGTTTTGGTAGAAAAAGGTACAAATGGGAAGTAGGTGAATGGGAAAGAACTGAGTCGCGGGTATGACGCAGAGACGTTTTAAAAAGGGGGAGGTATGAAGGGACCGGAGACAGTAACAGTGGGCGCACATTGTCAAGGTCAGTTGAAACCCTTCGTGCAACAAGAGCAAGAAGTGAACCGGATGACCAAAAATCACATGATGACCGGAAAAGTGGCGACAAAGGGTCGGATGTTGGCCACCCATGAACTGATGGCCTGAGATGTTTGCATACATAATGGATAATGACCCCGCACTTACACAATAATGAATCAGAAGTCGGCCGATAATCCAAAGCAGGTGCGAGCGCCACGTGATGTGTGCAAATGAATCTTATATATGCGATTAAAAATTAACGTAATAAACGTTCTGTCTGAAACGTGCTGAATTCTAATTCAGTACAACCTTTACAAACTTAAGTGTAATCTGTAATGAAATTACTCTTTCAACATTTCTCAAGCTGTGGTAACTAATGACTTAATCTTATTGCAAATCTTCCATTCATAGTTATAGATAGTTAAAACCATAATTATAATTTGTTATCACCAAATCTCGCGAATATAAATAAGCATCGATTTACACTAGAATAATTTTCCACTTTTTAAGAGTTTAAATTGGGGCTTCGACAGATCTCTCACACAATATCTACGCGTTATTCTGCTGAGTGCAATAGTTACTGATGCAAAAAATAATGATGGAGTCAAGGTTTGCGCTTGCATGCTGTTGCTGGATGAAGTTGGAGTGTGTGTGATGGAAATGCAGGCAAATGAGAATATTTGCTTCAAGCTCATGTGTGTAACCCCGTTCACATGTATGTGGGCACATGTGATTGAACAGGTTGGTCGCAAACCGTGCTTACCATTCTTCCACTGTTTTACGGCATGTGGTTTCTGATCGTACTGTCCATACCTGATGAGTGCAAACGGCACAAAACCGGTCGTGGGGCATGTATCACAGTAATGCATGCAAATGAGGGTTTTTATTTAAAGGTGGAGCAAATGTTTTACCACTGGACGTTAATTAACCACAGTATTTACCGATCACGAATCGACCTAAGTCTTAAATCCTGTTTACAAGCGATTTTTGCTGCCCGTATAATAGAAACGAATCTTAAAATAAGGCGGAATCCACAAAAATGCTCAATGATTCCATTAGTGTAAATTAATAAAGTAAGACTGGCCAATCCCTAGGCAGCATAAAAATTCCTCAAAATCACGTACAATTTCGCACATTTCCTGTAAATTTCAAAGATGACAAGCGTAGATAAATGTTTACTTATCCATTATTTTAATGCAAATATTAAGTTATATGCTCAAAACCGAAATCGTAAATATCTAAATCCTTGTCGCACATCGGCTTTCAGCTTTGTTGGCATCTATTAGGGCCACAAAATACTAACAACATGCATATGCTAATAATAAGTCTGCTTTCCACGTCAAATCGCTTGTATTCAACTGACCTGCTAATGCAATCGATTTTTTTTATCCGATCAATACGGCTGAGGTCCTGGGTGTCATTCAAATATTCCGTGCGCTGCGCTTAGGACTGAGGGTGTTTTGAATAACAAGCATTTGAGGATAAAATATAATGCCGATCTCCGGTTTTCCTTTATGCGCTTGTTGCAAATGCTCTGAAAAATTATGCCACGGAGAGTTCGCCAACTGCACGACATACCGAGTGGATTACAGAGGACGAGAAACCGAAAGACCACTTCCATACTACCCGCGGGATAACTTGATTGTCGGAGCTCCGATGGATTGCGGCACCAGGTGTGATTGCAAGTGCACATGCAGAGAGAGCTACAGGCAAAGCCGTTATCGGAAAGATCAAAAAGATGAAGCACCCGCAGAAGAGAAGCCATATTGCCCTGTTAAGTAATAGGGATTTATTTATTTGATCAACGTGAAAATGCTATTCCCCGTACGTCTTTTTATTTGAACTTTATCAAAATTCAAAAACAAGTGCAACCAGCCAAAGTCATCTTTTGAGAACCCGATTGAAATAACATATCTTGCACGCAAATGCACTTCTTTTCTACCACCGGTGCTAAATGTGGGGAATCTATTTGAAGTGAATTCGTTGTGAATCCGATTCAGCTAATTGACATGCATCAAGCGTACAACACCTAGTCTGTAAAAACTTCCCACTCAAAACCAGTGTTTTTGTGGATTTTAACTTTGAAAATGTGCAATAAAAAGAATCCAGATCGATCTGATTGTATTTATTTAAATTGTTACGATATTTGAGAGCGCCGTAATAATTCGGTTCTGATTGCGTAAATCCGCGTGGTTATTAATAGTTCCACAAACAATGCAAGGTATTCTTAAGAAAATTTTCCACCATTCAGAAGTTGGTGTGATGAAAATTACAGGTACAATGAGGAACAAGAAAATTAGGCTTTACATTGTGATTCACAGACCGGGTTTTAGTGCATCTAGTTATTTTGGCTGCCATTAAACATTTGAATTAGGCCCTTAGACATTTACCAACTACAAGACACCCCATTTTTCTAGTGGTGACGTAAGCTAGACCGATTTGGGCATGACAAACTTCACTTGCTTGTTAAGTTCCAAGTATCAATCCCCAAATAAACATATAGGTCTTATTTAATGGGTAAGATACGATTGACCATCCGCGTATATTAGCTCATACCAACAAATTATTTTAAAAAAATTATTTCACTTTCTGATGGAACAATACCCATCACTTCATGCGTTTTCGAATGCAGAATCAGCTATGAAATCGCTTTCGAAAGTTACGTTCGTAAGATATGTTTATTAACCCTGTTTGATGACGCTTGCTTTCGGAAATAGTCTCTAGGGATGAAAAACAGACTTTTCCATCGTCAGCTAGATGCATAAATATAATCAATAATCCGTGGTTGGAAACTCCAGAAACTTAGGTTGCAAGTTTACTAGGAATTCACCAGTGTCATACATCAATAAACTGGTTATACACACTCAATAACCTTCGACCTGAAAAATGTGCAGAGGTGAACTAATTGCGAGCAGGACACCCACCGATGTTGTTTAAACATATGACAGCAACTCACAGCTGGAGGCGTTAACATGAAGGGACTAGAACAAAATATCCGTTTGTGATGATTTTCCAGCACACCCTAGGCGATCAGCATCATGCTGTGTGCACTCATCAGGTAGGAATAGTACGATCAGGATCTGCGGGGTGTGAATAGGCGGATAAATTATAAACGAAACTTCCAATTTCGAGTCACTGTTGGATAAGTTTGGTAAAATCCAGACACAATGTGCGTATGTAATTGAGTAGGGTGGTTTTACTAATCTTTGAGGTTTGACCTTTGACATTCAACTTGTCCTCGTAATGGACCGAATCCAAATTTCATCAATTTGTCTGTCACGTGTCTTTCACGGCACGATCAAGCTGATTGTCATGTATAACACATTATAATCATTTGCCAGCAAACACGTCGATTGTGTTCACCACAGTAGGTTGTATTGTGCTTTCCTTCTTTAGGCAAATAAGGTTTGATTGTAAAACAGAATGGAACGTCGATCAGCTTGTTACCTCAATAATTGCGAGAATTTTCTAATATGCTTCCAATACCTTTGGTTTGACGAGGCTTCAGTGTGAGAGGCGAAACGGTAAACCGAAACTGCTCTAACCGACTTTTTACCAATTTCATTTCCATTCCAATGATTAATCGATTAGTCCAAAACACTTTCCACTAAGTTTACCGCAATTGTGTTTGGAACTGCAACTTTGATTACAACTTGTGATGCACCGTACACGAGAAAATGCCACGAACTTGGTCACTGAACGGAAAGAAACTTTTCCGATGTACTACACACAATAACAATGTAACCGAAATGTCTTTCAGAAGCTACCCTGTTGTATGCAAACTCACCGGCACCGACTTAGCTGGAAAGATTGTGTTTCGGAGCATATTGACTTGCAATCAACACTTGAAATGCAGTCACCTACAATTTATTTGCATATACCCAACACGAAACACTCATTTAGTGGTATGAGCACAAGTAAACGAGTTCGGGCATGTAGCGCCCGCTGGGAGTTTCACTCTGTATGTCTATTTTATTCTATTGTTTATATCTTTAATTCAAGATCTTTATTTTTCCGCAAAGTAACGTTGGGTGGTGATTTATGGCGACGCATTATTGATGATACTATTATCACATAATGAACTTCGTGATGTACCACTGACGTTATTTTGTTGATGTTAAGCCCATTTCTGTCGCATAGACCCTGAAGTTTTATTCTATATCTTGGACATTTCCTATCGTCATTAGCCTAGAATTTATTAAGCCAGTGCGTCAAGTACTAGTCCTGATGTTGCTAGTCTGTGAAAAGAATGTAGCGAGTTGTTGTTTGACTCACCTGGATAAACACAGTTTGGTATGGCTTTAATGAATTCGGTAACTGCTGGGTATTCTGAAGTCAAACACCAGCACACGGGAAATTGCATCATTCTTTTCGCTGAAAAATTGCTGAAAAAAATTGCCCTGGTATGTGTGTGATGGAAATGCTTGCACATGGGTATTTTTTGGTTGAAAACACATCTGATACTTTCTGAATAAAATTGTACACTTAAGAGCCCGGCATATTGGAATGATAGTGATGCTGTGTGCTATCTTTTACCTCCGGAAGTTTACCTTTAGGATAACCAATTATGAATAACACAGCATTTGTTAGTAATTTGACTCCCTGTAAATCAGTGAGACCTATTATTTTAGTTGATATCAACCCCTTACGCCCGATTGAATCTAGGTCAGTATTACGTTTTTTTACACATGGATGCAGAATGGGTACATACAAAAGTTTGTATCAGAACAGAAATTGAATTTTCAGCATAACCCCTTTTTGCTTTTGAAACCGGTGATAAGCATTGAATTGATGATCCCAGCTATCTGATAAGAAGAACGCCATGCGTGTCAGGTAGAATTTTGATGGGAATTATTAAATGTAGATTGGCATTAAATAGACAAGGACTTTTTATTCATCCCGCTACAAACATCTCCTTCAGGACAAATGGATTGTGAAGCAAGAACAGGAACGTTTGTTGAAATTGCAGGCGGAATTGGAAGAGGAACGGCGGAGCTTGATGGAGCATGCCGGACGGGAACGAGCTGAAATACAACAACTTGTGGTGAGCACATTGACAAACAAATGAACAGCGCTCATTTGTTTCGGTTTCTTTGTGAACGTTCGTGTGATTATTTTAGCCATTTTGTATGCAATTGGTTAGGGCAGTTTTGGGGTATCGTTGCATTTCGATAAATGTGTAATTTCTTTCAGGCGCACTAAGGTCGAATGGATATATTTTCATTTATTACAGCTCACACGTATCCGTTCGGTCCGGGTGCACCTCAAGAATAATACATCTTTATCAATCGTTAAAAAAGAATCTACAGAATCAAACATGAGGATTTCTCTCATGTATAGATAGGGTAGACTTGCATATAAATTCATATCAGAATCAAACAATACCAAGTGCGTATCGAAAGGCAGTCCTGGGATGCGTGGGATTATTGATATCTGAATAGCAACAGCCTTGGTAGAGTGAGTAATAGATGCAGTCCACGGCATCGATTTAGACAATTTAGAAGTGTTGAGAAGCGGTATTAACCGGTCGAAATTATTAAAGCTGGTCAACCTGCAATCCATAATGTAGATGGGGCAGAGATCACTACCATCTGGCGCTGTAGCACTTAAGCGAGCTGATGTTAGTCAATATTCGTTTTCTATATAATATTTGATTAGTTTTTTTCAAAAAAAATTAATCACATTACATATACACACCTGATCCACCTTGCTCCATTCAGTTGTATCAGTTTAACATGAATACACACCGTGCTAGTCAAATCAACCTCTGATCCTGGTCATGCCTTCGTGAATTGATATCCATTTTGCTTAATATAGGCTGCTTAGCGGTAAGGTCAAACCAATGGCGTGAGTGGAGTGATAGTTCGCCATGTTCCATGTGCTGACTATCATCCTTAGGATGACGAAACTTCTGCGCCAGAAGTGGAACGTTACTCAAAACTGTTCTAACCGAGTTCTAATAAATTTCTTTCCGTTATCTAAGTTTAATCTAACTGATGAAACTCTCAACGAAATAGACGCACGGCAAGTCTATCGATCGATTGAAAATATCCAATTAGCTGTGGATACAAACGCATAATCATTCACAGACATTTGAACACTAGCTAGCTTTATTTTCCGAGGATCTAACCTGAGATTAGTATGGGGTATGGTATGGAATGAAAGCACAAGCCTGATCCAGGCAAAGTGCCGCACAGTCAGAGACTACACGTGGGCTAAGATACTCTATTGATATGTTTATGCTAGACAATGTGTGGTATCGACAAATTGAGTCTCAGGAGGCTCTGATGACTTGCCAACATCAGTAAACAAATATAAGCAAGGCATTTTCGATAAAAGTTCCAAATATCGGTTTAAAATTAATTCACTCGGTGCTAATACAAGTTTTGAGAATAGAGGTTTTCAGTGAAAATCATCGTTCCAACTCCTCGAATTATAGCTCAGGACATTTATTTCGGTAAAACGTTCAGTTTACTACGAATTTCTAATAATCTCCACCAAATAATTAATTAATTTCAGACAAGGTAAGCAGTATAATTCAATGATTGATTAACTCTGCATAGCATAATACATTCAGGTTCTACCATTTGCCGTAACAAGAACTTCGTTTACTAGGTGAATTTTATCGGAGAACACCGAAAGTTATACGCGAAATGTGCCGATGAACGTTCGCAAATATCTGAGCAGCATCAGAAAATGAAGGCTGATCAAATCACTTGGGAGGAAAAGAGAAACGTGGAAGAAGCGTCTCTGCGTCAGGTAGTTCAATACTCAATTCTCAAAAATAAGATAATATGTGTGTAATAGATTGTCTCAAACTCAAATTTAATGAAACTTTGAGGGTAACGTTTTACAGTTGTTTGTTGTCATTGTTGTTGACCTCCTTCGATCGATGTCGACCTTGAATGTGCATCGCGGGCACATGAAGATTTTACGCTCCACAGCGTTTCGAATAGATAAAGAGTACGATTCCGGAATAGATGATAGAAAAAAGAACAAATGTGTGAAAAATTAATTTTAAGCACGGCCGATTTAAAGGACGCGCAAAAAACGTGTAATATGAATCTTTGTTCAATGAAGGTATCCTACTGCTAGTATTTTAAAGAAGACCGTTTAACTAAGATAAATTATAGAGTTGGTATTGCTTGAATACATTGGATTTTCAACAAGAGGTTAGGATAAGTGTTTCGCAATTTACAACTGCACCATCTGGATTTATAATTGAAAGCATCATTCACTTGTTTGTAACAATATACCCACAAATTTCGTAAGTGCGCTATGCTGATTTTTCTGCATTACACAACGATAGATGATTAATTTGACAATGCCATGATAATTCGAACCATCTCTTCTTCGTAGACACGGGATGAAATTGAAGCGCTGAAGGAGGCATTGGCTACCGAGCGACGGGCATTGGATGAGCGGGCCAATCGTATGCGAATAGATGAAGTGAAATTGGAAGAGACCCGAAGGCAGCTCGATATTGTTCGGTAACTACTGCTAATGTGACCTTCTTGCTATAGTGACGTATTGCTTCTGCTATCCAAGTGACCAAACTCGCAATTTAAACGAGGACAAAATAATTTCTTCAGAAATAAAAAAAAACGAGTAGGAAAAATTATCCGGGAAAGTATTTATTATCGACAGAATATATATTACATTCACCAGGGTGAGAGAGCAAGCCGTCAGGCTAGTTTCGGGTTACCGATTTGCTTCGGACACACAAGGCGCGTAAAATCAAGTGACACACCACCAATGTAATTAAAGGTCAATGGAAATCCTAAATGTGTCAAGTCGTATAGACAAATACAAGACCGATTGCAGAGTGCTTGGAGAGTTTGTTCTTCATGTTTTGCGACTACTCATCAGAACCATGTCCTTCGAATTAGTCACAAAGTTTATCAAAACGGTCCACATTGAAAGCATTGGACTGGAGTTTCGCTCTTATTTGAGCTCATCAGCTCAGACCGTAAGGCGTGAGGCTACAATGGTGATGGTTCTGGGTTCAAATCCGACCCGAGACAGGATATGCACTGCTGATAAGCTCAAATAAAAGCTAAACGCGACTCCAGTGCTTCCAATGTTGTGATAAACTTTGCGAATAATTCGAATGACTTGGTACTGATGAGTAGTCGCAAAACAAAGACCGATTGGTCTATTCATTCAGCACTGCGTAAGATCAGTTGACACTGCGCTTTTACTTGTGCAAGGTTAAATGGCTTCAAAAATATGATCAAATATTGAACAAAACTCCTTGAAGATTTTAGTCCTGCTAATGTGTTGACCTCATGTCTTCGATCCTTTGTGACTTTAATCGTCTCTTTTTGCAGGTTTTTTCATTTAAGACAATGCCTCATCACGGTACATATACGTTGTCAAGGTCCACACTGTGACCAGTATGCGGAACATGTTTAGTTAATAATGAGTCCTTGATTGCATTTTGATAACCCATCTCATTTTACAGACATTTTTAAAACACAATTTTTGTCCTCTGATTTTGTGTAAAGTACACTTGCGTGCACCGACGTAATAGATACGCTAGTTTATATAAACACAATCACTAGAGGTAGCTACGGATATCAAAGCTCTGAGAGGTGCTCCGTTGTAGTGAGTTTTACTCTCGTTATATGAAACTCGTATGCACGCACGGTACAACAAGCGCATCTCGCCATTTTTTCCGCTTTTGAATTGGAATATTATTCCGAGTTTGGCTTTAGTTCTCCAAAACTCAGGAGATCAGTGGTCTATAAGTCGCATGCTGATTTCATGCTAAACACGTTTCCGTTCTTAATCTTTGTTCGATTTTGCGATATTTGAACTATGATATTAATCTAAAAGCCTCTCTAAGATGAGCCAGAGAGAACGTTTTCTCGAGCGCAATTTAAATTATTCTTCGCTTCCTAGTGGTCAATAATATCCTCTTCCGTTGAAGCTGTACGTTAGGTAGTAAAACTTAACTGAAACTTTTCTAAAGCATGATTAGATTAATGAATGATGTCACCAGTATTCGCTCAAAAGACAACTCTGCCACACCTTGCCTTCATTTCAGCTGTGACCTGGCTCGCCAGCAATCGGTAATCAATGACCGTGAGCAATACTTGGCTGACCAGTTGAGTGAGCTGACGTGTAGAACCGAAGCGGTCCGTCAGGCGGAAAAATCCCTGGTGGACGCGGAATCTCGCCAACAGCAAATGAAGCAGGAGCAAGCGAAGCAATTGGAGGAAATCAAGGCCAGGAACGAACGTTTGCATGAGGCGGAAAAGAAATTGCTCAATGTGAGCACATTTGCTAAGGCTTTCTCGCACTTGGAGGCATTGCGAAAGTTTAGAGCGTTTGATTCATGTGTCCTGGTCGTTACTCAATCCGGGCAAGGAAATTCTTGTTTGTTTTACCACGATCAGTCGTAAATCAGGTTTGAACTCGCTGACTACTCCCAGATAATTTTTCCGAGTGAAAATCTAAACATCACAAAAATAACGACTGAATTTCCGTTAACTCACAGCTTTTCGGGCGCTTCTGAATATCGGTGATTTGATTTGATAAAATTCGCGAAGTTGATAATTATCTTATTTGCAACCAGAATTTGAATGTAGCATAGAGTTTTTCGAATTTTAGAGTGTTGTTGAATGACCATGAAAGATACAAGGTCAAACACCACATTTTGAACGTATAAGTTACAATATCTCGGCTTATTTCGGTCTCCTCAAAGACAGATGAGATATTAATCGCGTTACGAACATTAGCTAAATAGTCACATGTGCGCAGTAGAAAAATGATCAACTACGGCTAGTTCGCCAAGTCTTCCCCATAGGTAAGCAGCATTTACGACTAAATTACGGTTTAAAAAAGAGATGTAGACGCTCTGTGTATTAACTTTGTGTCGTTGCTTGATCCAGCTTTCTAAGGAAAGCTTTGGAGACAAAATGGCAAACTTCATCTTTCGCACCTGGTAAGAGTGGGCGCAGATGTTGGCTACTGAACGAAGAACACTTTAGCAGACAGACGGTGCTAGACACCCACTCATAACATTGGTGACAATTTTGTGTAAGGGAGTTCTGCTCTCGGATCAGACCGTGTAGTCGTGAATACCGTCTTGAATATTGATGTTGTCTGGGACGTACTCACTTCGCCGACATATGCCGAAGAACTGATGTGAGTGTAATGGTTAATTTTCGAAAGACGTATAAATTCGTGAGTTCATTCATAATCACGAATAAGCATGTGTCGGTTGATGACACGAGCATCAACTGGAAGAAAAATAAGATATTCGACATTATGTTAGGATTTTGATTAGTAATTTAATTGCACATTGTCTAGTCAAATTACTTCATGTACTTGTTTACAATCATCACGCAAGAATGACCTGTTATTGTTCAGTTACATCGATATATTTCATCAGCCTGTGGTCTAACCAGTGACGAACTCAAATTTTAGTGGCAATATAACCTCTATCATTGCTTTCCGATACAGGAACGCAAAGAATTGGCAAAACAACACGCAGATCTATTGAGATTACGACAGAAGTTGGGTGTTGACCACAAGTCGCGATTCATTTGCTCTGAATGCCGCTTGCCTGTGAAGGACAAGGCGGATATCAGGTTGCTCCAACTCAACGGATTCAAAAATCGACAGTTCAATGGTATCGCTGATTTTGATTGTAAATATTTTTCTTAAAAATCTAATACCTATATGTATCTTAGTTATGCTATATTAGATTTTTTGTATTCGGACATTTATTTGAATAGAGAATGTTAATGAGAAACACTAAGTTAATTCAGTTAATTCACAAAATACTGGAATTATATGGCGAAAATTTGTCTGTGTTCCGAACACATTTTTTTCGAGATGAGTATTCATAACCATTGATTGAGGTCTACAAACTACCGCAGGTAAATCTATTTCCGTTTTCAATGGCTTCGCCTATTCGGGAACATACAATGAGCCATAATTTGAAATCATTTCAATGTGTGTTGCCTCTTTTAAGAAATCTGTCTTAAGTAAATTTGAAAGATTTGGTGTTCGTGATAGTATATAATGATGAAAATCCACATGATATCAGAACGATTTATAAAGATATCGTCCTCATCACTGCGAAGCGATTTGTTAACATTCCACGGCAGACTACTGAAATTCCGCATTTGTAGGCCAATTTATATTTTGTAAAATAACTCTGGCGGAGAAAGTAATTAAGAGGATGCGAACCGTCTGCAAATCAGAAAAGTTCATAATACGCTGTATAGTATAATAAACCAGTATATCAAAATATACATGAATTTCTCGCGAAATTCTATCACAATGGCTGTTCCTGGAGTGCTATCCCTGTGAAAAATTAGTTAACAAATAAGACAAATCTTAGCGAAAAATGTTCTCTCATCAGTTTGATCTACTGAGTGCAGATAGATCACGAATGCATAGATGAGGTTTGCATGCTCTTGGTTCTATGCATTCGAGTCTGATTGAAGTAATGTGCTATGTAATTTCAGCACGAGAACTGCCATTTTCGCTCATCAAACGGGTGCAGACCTCCAGTGATCGATGATCATGTGCTGGAAATATTACAAAAGATATATTTATAGTTTGACTGTTTGCAAGCTTAAGGTTGAGGTAAAACGCGCCTGACATGTTTAAATCTAGTATCGTGAGTTTTCCATCATATTTTATTTAATTTTGCGGTAAAATTAATTATATTGCTAAAATATCGCGTATACAAATGAAGGCATTCTCTTCTCCTTACTCTTTTTCTTCCAATGATTGCATGTAAGAAACTTGGTACATGAACGAAGGGAGAAATTCTTCTCTAATATTATGTGAGATCAAACTTCTAGAAATGTATTCACTGACTCGTTTTTTCCTTCACATCGAAAACGCCCTAATGATAGCGCAAGCATAGGCGTTACTAACCAGTATCGACCTGTTCGATTCTTTAGTAGTACATGTGAAAATATATATTTAGCTTCCCAGAATGCTTAACGCATTTCTAGTTATCCCTACGCGTACGAAAACTAACGAAGGTATAGTCACGAAGTTGACGATTATATACCGTTACCCTCACATCAGCCGGAAATTCTTCTTAATTAACCAGCGATATTATAAGTTGGCGAACAGTCAAATTGTATCATTTGGTTGACAACAAAACCCGTTCTTTTGAAACGTTTTAAACAACATTTATTTGTGTGATTCGTCTTTCTTGGTTTTCCAGTGCACAATGATTCCATTCCTACCAAGTACAAGGAATTCGATGTTCAAGATGACGTGAGTAATAACTTCGATGTCTATTATTGCTATTCAAAATCAACTTCTGATTAAAATAGTAACACATGATAACATAATATTAAAAGTCCAACAGTTCACGCATACATTCAATATATTTGTTGCCAAACCAGTTTACTGCACCGGCGTATTTACTCATGGTGTGCGTTTCAAGAGTACAATATGATACATGGAATTATCAACAATGAGTATGAATTGTCACATTTAAGTTGAAGCAACATTTCAAAGTGAACAAATATTAGTCAGTGATAGTTTGAGAGTTCACGTTCATGGTACGTAAAGTGCCTTACGTTTTATTCACAAAAGTTAGACCAATCAATCGAAACAAGATTAAATGATTCGTTGTACGAATCTCGTTTGATGGTGGCTCGCAAGAATAACATTGTTTACTTCTTGTCCAACACTAAACCCAATCTTCACTGTCTTTACCTGATGACTGCTAACATCCGGAATTCGGTTGCGGGGTATAAGCGAAAGGGATGTGAGCGTGACTATGATTCTGTATTCGAATATCGTGCCTTGTTTACAAACCCCACTTAAGAGTGGCATTCACGAATAACATTTTTGACGCACAAGAAACTTGATAATTTGCCCTTTAAGAAGATGGATATGTGTATGCATTATAAATCATTGCTCGAATGAATTAATCCTAGATGATTTGCTAAAGAACGGGTTATTTATGCCGTTGCGTTATAATTAGAAGGGCGTCGAAGCTACCGACCAGCTAAAAGGCAACCATGGATTTCACCCTCGAGTCAGGTGAAAATTTCTACGAGTATCATTGGAGTCATGTCATTCTTTATTTCAGTTTTTCTGCTTTCCATTTGTTACAAAACAAACTTAATAAATTGCTTCATAATTTGATGCTTTTGGTAACTCTCTGTTATTCTTCCCCTATACAGAAAGTATTACATACATATTTTGCTCTAAGAAGCGTACATGGCGAAGACTTTAGTTCTGCATCTAGAGCTGCATGCGTTTCGGTAACATATTAGAACGAGGACCTGATCGATAATCTTAGCTTACGGGTCATTAAAAGTAGTCACCCATTATCATTTTAATGTAAAAAAAGTTCGAACATTGAAAGCTAATATTAAAAATCATGCATGTTGAATGGGAGAATAGATTCTTGTTTAGTTCAGTTTGTATTATGGAGATTCAAAAGTTTCATATCGTTCAGCAATGAAGACTAAGATTCGTAGTTCTGGGTCTGGATGTTGATCGCCAAAATTACCTAATTATTAGTACGCCTACAGTGTGTCACGTCTCTTGGGAGTGACCAGGAACGGTGGTCATTTTCCTCGCAGTGTGCATCCACATCAATCTGATACAAGTGAACACGGTCAAGGTCAGTTGACACGGCTGCCCACATACGTAAAAGTACATCACTAACGGGGCCCAAGGCTATTTTTGCAGAAAAACAAAAATCTAATTAACTAGTAGGTATAAGGTGAATAAAAACATATTAGTTTCGCAGGAATGCCGAGCGCCAGATTGTAGAGATTTCTGCCCCATCCACGTTCTAGATACGGGTCACAGCGTCGATCTAGACAATGTTGCAATATTGAGACGCGGTATTTAATCGTATAGCGAAAGCCTACGTTCAGAGGCGGTCGAAATTGCCAATTATTATTATTATTACACAAGTCTTTACAGACGATGTGCCAACAAGTATACCATGAAGAAGGTACATGATGAAAAAAAGGAAAAATGGGGGATTTTTTGCTGTTTACACATGCCGTTTTTGATCCTTTTTGTCTTTTTGTAATAAAGGAGGGTCACTGATAAACGGGAATACAAGCACACAGCAGGATTCTCGACACTGGTCCTTTCTTTGCAGCACCTGAGTGTTATCAGCCACATATATCTCGACGTCCCTCGGACCCCATCAGGTATACATAAGCGCGATGCTCCCACGATGCTAGTGGGGCTGTTACACGCTTGAGGGTCTTCCGCCAGGTATTCCTTTGTCCGACCTCGGCGACGTTTACAATCAGTCCAGCGAGAGCAAAAAGAGCTAGGGAGAAGCCATCGCCACTCATCCATACGGAGAACGCGCCCCAGCCATCTCAGCTGGCACATGGATATATGATCGGAGAGTGGCACAGATTGATCGCCGAGGACTGCCCTCCTTACGTCATCATTTCTGACTCTGTGTTGCCAGCTTAGACGAGCTATGCTCCGCAGGCAGCGATGATCAAACGTCGATAATCGTTGACTATCGGCTTGACGCAGCGTCCACGTCTCGCAACCATACAGTAGAACTGAAAAAGAAGAAGAAGACGAAAACTTTATTCGTTAAAACGAATTTTCAGCTAATCAAATTAGTTTAAACACAAATTTTTAATGCGAATAAGAGAGACGTCAAACTTTGATGGGAAAATTTGAGATTGCCAGTCACATTCAAATCCAAAACAGCTTCGGTTTCGTCTGCAGGCATTAAGCTTTGTGATGGAAGTTGGTAAAAAGTCAAGCTGCTCGTACGGTGGCCTGGTACACTCTACCCTTCAAGCGTAATCTAACATCGCGTCAGCGCTACAGATGCCGTAGCCCAGCGAAAGCATGGCGTGCTCTTGTAATCCTTGCTGTGATTTCAGCTTCGATATCGTCCCCAGTGATGATGCAGCTCCCTAGGTAGGTGAATCTGTCAGTCAATAAGGTGGATGGGGCAGAAATCTCCACAATCTGGCGCTCGGCACTGCTGCGAAAGTAAATAGTTTTTATTCAACTTATACCTACTAGTTAATTAGATTTTCGTTTTTTCGTGAAAAATAGCTTATCTACTTTTACGTATGTGGGCAGCCGTGTCAACTGACCTTGACCGTGTTCACTTGTATCAGATTGATGTGGATACACACTGTGAGGAAAATGACCACCGATCCTGGTCATTCCCACGAGATGTGACACACTGTAGGCGTACTATAGGCTGTTTAGCGGTAACGTCAAATAAGTGGTGGTGGGTTGACTACTACCTAATCATGTTCCCTGTCCTGACTATCACCCTTGGTTTGACGAAGCTTCTGTGTCACAAGTTAAACGTTACCAAAAACTACTCTAACCGATTGCACTCAAATTTCCTTGCATTATGAATACACGATCGGTCCCAAACTTATTCCAATCGATTGCTTACCTAGTTATTGTTAAACCTTTTATCATGAGATCAAACGATATCATTAGAAAAACCTTTTGACTTATTATTGAGCTTATCTGGTATTTGTTGGTATCTGCATGCCCGTTCACTATTGCGCCTAGGTGGTCGAGCTCATGGTCTGTTTTCTTTCTATGCCAGTTCTCTTTGGCCCACAGTTAATTGGCGATGCTGATTAATTGAGGTCTACGTTCAGTACCACGCCTCGGGGAATTCTGGCCCAAGTCGATAGTTTTGTCAATCGAACTGATTCCCAAGTTGATAGATATGCATTGCAATCAATGACTTCTGATCATGTCTAGCTGATATATTCTTGTGATCAGCTTGCTAAGAATTCGTCGGACGTTATTCTTCTCGTAAACATTTTGGCTTTTTTGACGGTTTTTCTGTCGCAACTTTGTATTTCGTGTTGTTTGAATGCTTACACAAGGTTAACACTGGTTTTTGTCCGACATCCATTCCGAATAGACGTAGAACTTGGGCTGCAATTCGTGAGAGGTGCTGAGCATACGATTAGGTTCAGCGGATTATGTTGTCATGTCGGTTTCGTTGTTGTGATCGGTTGATCTTGTTTCCTAGCATAAATCTTCCGGACCATTCGTTTTTTTATAAAAACTGTCAACAGTTTTTCTTTGATGCAGTGTCTTGTTGCTCTTTTAAATATGATTCTGACGCAGCGGTAGACAAACATGGTGCGGAGCTTACATCATGATCAGTGTGCTTTCTTTGGAACAGCCAGATCTAATGCTCTGTAGCAGTTTTACACAGTAGATCCAAGTCTCACGATTAAAACCGCCTGAATGATCAGTAACTATTGTTGTTCGTTCGCATGCAGACTCGAAACTGCTTTTGTGCTGCTTTTGCTATCAGATTAAACCTACACGACCAGTTTTATTGGACTTGGAATAAACTGACAATGTGACGTCCATTGAAGTTAGAAGGAGATCAATAAACTCCACAAGGAAGCTGTCGTGCTGATGTCGCTGTACGATACTTGCTTGATTACTAATTGAATTCGAGATATAGACAACCCATGGTCGTATGACAGTTAAGCATTCAGTACTTTCTACCGGTTCGATGCCGTCCTACATAATAAAAGTTTGGAGTGTGGATAGATTGCAAACAAAGTTTGAGATTATACTGATGTGGTTTGGGTGCTCACGCTAGCTACATCTGAAGTCCTTCGAAATTTAATCATTTCTCCGTCTTAGCTCTCACACTGATAGATAGGATCTTTAGGTTAACCTTTAAATGTTTTAAAATTTAGTGTTATATCCTGTATAATTTATAATAATTGATTGCTCAAATATCCTGAAGCATGTTGATGTCTAAACATTATCACACATCATCTAGAAACTCGTCATAATTTACTTGTTTATTTGATTAGAAATGCTATCGGTCAGCTGATTATGTTTGAAGGTGGATAAAATTCCATTGAGTGAGGAAGTTTGCTCATCTAACCCCAGGTACTTCACAGTTCAGCATCTACATAGATCATAGATTGAATTCATTGATGTTTACACATTATTTGCACCGCTATTTCCAGACCAGTTCATCATATATATCAATGATTTATCAGAAATGGATTTCGAAATATGACACTTCGAAACATATATTCTAAAATAAAGCGATTCAATGTTCCGATAAAGATGTTCGCGTTTTAACTTTGTTGCAGGACACACAATTTCTCGAACGGGAGAAGCGCTACCTGGCCAAAGTCCAAAAAGTCACAGACCAGTTACAAATTTGATAGCCGTTTTGGAAATTTTCTAACAATCCTCCGGCTTCAATTCTGTTCCATGTATCAAATGGGACCATAGGATCATCTCCACGATGATATATCAATAACGATTCATAATTTCTATGGTTTTAGTGCTTGCTATTATCTATATTCCAGCTATATACACTTTACTTATTTGGATGAAAGAATTACAAATTCCGACTGGGTATTTTTCATAAATTTACAAATTCGAAAAATATATGAGTTACGAATAGGTTCCAAATGATGCGGAAAATAAATTGGTTCTTCCACACCTAAACTGCGTGTCGTCTATGTAGTTTGATATGCGGAGATGATACATCAATAGCTGTTGACGAACTGTCAAGGCTCTGGCTGAGCACACCTGAGCATGGGCGTATTTGTGGATTCCTCGTAATAAACAGTTGGATATCTATTTAGACTTGGCTCCTGTCTACCGATACGTAGTCGCCAAGCAACACCCATCGTTGCATGCTATTCAAGCCGAAAGGCTGATTGTTGCCTATCGCGGTAAGCGCTATGGAAGTTATTATTCCTCACCAAACCCTACTGTTTAATCATTTGAAACGCTTTGCAATATAAAACCTTCATGCGGTTGTGATGTACATCTACCGAGTGAGGCCAACACATTCTTCGAGTTATGCACTCACGCGTTACCTGTCGTCGGAACTTTAACCCATTCCGCGTTTTTTCACTGGAACCTTACCATCAGATATTGTTAGCGATGAGTGAATAGATTTTAAAACAAATTCGGTAAAAAAACGAATATACACAAACATATACTTCCGTTCGAGAATTCCTCCCTACATGCCACAATTGGAATTACTTTTTCTTCCTTAACGCACATGGACGCAAAATTTAAAGTAACAATTTGTTTAACTTTCATACATATATCCTACGGTATTGTACAGCTATTTGCTTTTTTCCATCATAAATCTTGAATCTTCATGGTTATACAAGAGTTAGTAGATTATAATTGTCAAGTCAAGGATATCTTGGTGGATGCATGAAATTCCGAATGATCGAAAACTGCGTCCGAAATTGTAATGCTAGATTACAAAACACCGAATAATGTGTTGCTATATTCGATAATAGCAGTTAAAAGACGGTAGATTCAATCAACAAAACATTCCTTTTACCTTGATGGTAAGAAATTTTTAAATTTGAGTAATGTTCTTTTCCGAGCACGTCAGAGCAGAGACATATTTGAAGGAACGGAGGGAGTAGTAAATGATGCACAGCATCCGTTCATTATACAAGTTCGAACGACCCGCTAGCGGCAAAGGCAAGAAGTGCATCGAATGGCCGAGACACACATGATAGCCCGAAAAGTGCTGACAAGAAACCTGGGTGTAGTCCAGATGGCAAAACATTGCTCCATCGCCTAATACGCATTGATAACGGACAGGAGGTCCGGTGATAAACTGATAACAGGTGCACGCGCGATAATAACAATAATTTGAGTGTGATTCAGCTTAAATTAATAGAAATTATGAGAGAAATGTGTGGGGTTCACTGTCTACAATATTACGCGCAGGTATTTCTCCATATTCTAGGTTCATGCCTCTAAATTTGAATCCAGCTATGCGGTGTCTACAGTCACGAATTCGCGTTTACTTTTTGACTTGTTTCTGGATTCAAGGTAAAAAGCGTCATCATTAGCTTAATTAGATTTAGCTTCTTAGTCACATTGCACTTAGCATGGTGTCATAATGTGCATTAGCCCACTTTGCACTTTAGGGCGCAGCTTTTATATCGACTGAATGCTTGTCTCTGTGTTAGCGTGTGTGAAAGGTGCACATCGTCGTATGGATACGCGAAGCCGATATTAATCCGGGCGTCCGACGAATTGATCTGGGTGGGTGGATGCGAGCAGTTGGGAGAGAATCATACACAGCAGGCCAAGCCTCGCGGTAGTTGTGACGTTATGAAAGTGAGCTCAATCGCCGGAACTTTTGAGCACTTTTGAATGAATCTCAAATCGATGACGATTTACAAGTGAGATTCGATCTATGTAATTTGCATATTATGCAAACCGATCACAAAATTATTAGCGATCTAATACAAATAGATTAAGGCAGTTGAATGTTAGACTACACAATAGGAATTACCGTATCTTACCGCTCGTCGATCTTGTGTACATTTCACAATTGTTTGTTTTACTCCACCTAGTCAGTAAATAGGGCACGATTGAGTGCTATGTTGGAAAAGATGGTGATGCTCGGCTTAATCTTCGGTGTGATTAGGGTGACATATCGTGTTCAAACACGTAATGACACAATGAACATGTGTATATGATAAAACCACTTTTCGTAAAAATTAAGCATTGCTTTCCACCTTCGTTTTGATTCAGCGTTTTAGTTAACACTCAATTTCACGCAAATTAGAAATACCTAACTACGCGGACCAGATAACCTATTGTTTTCCATCGATACTTCTTACGGCATCAGCTGCATCTTAACTCGATTAACCAGTAATTTATTGTTGCTCCTGTTACCAGCATTAAAATACCCGGATCCACTAGGTCACGGCTGCAGCATTTTAGTGGTTTAAGACGTTCTTCAAGGTTATCAAGGTGTTTAATGGTCTTAAGTCATGCCGAATGCACTCACACATCGGCGTTGGACATTCCACATTCTCACCGGAACTGCCGTTGGTTCTTCTATTTGGTGCGCGTTTGTTACTTCTGGAACTCCTTACCGTTTTGTATCGTTGTACAACAGACAATAACGAATGTCACTTTTTTGGAGCGAAGCGAATTTTCGAAGCGCCCTAACTGCTCTTCGCAATGGCGAATAGTATCAAAGCGAATATCCGAAGTGCACTTCGCAATGGCGAAGCGAAGCGAATATTCAACAATATTCGCTTCGCAACTTCGCTTCGCTTTAAATCTCAAAGCGAAGTATTCGTTATTGTCTGTTGTACAATCATCTAGTGAAAGCATTTTCGGGAACAAACTAGCTATATTTATGCTTAGTAATGCCACCCTACAACCCGTTTATATAACTTAATTGAACAACTCCATACGATATTTATCCTAACGAATATTTTTCCACAATACTGAGACAATACATGAAACTTTTTCTAACTATAAAAACTGTGTACCTTCCTGGTGCCTCAATATTTTGTATATATTTATTGTTCTTATGGGAATATCCTAGGGATTTGTACAGCTACAAACTTTTTATAACGTAAATTCTTAAATCTTGAATCTAGTTCCTATAAATTTCTTGAACCTCAAGACCACGACTGCACAGCGTATTCCATTATCGGTCTCAGGTGTTTATTCACGATCCGTGTGAATAAATTGGAAGCAAAATTCCCAAATACCCTTTTGAGTATATTGAGGGCACGTTGTTTTTTCTAAAGGCTCTTGTAGTTTGAAGTGAGGTTTTCAACCTGGATCATATCCAGACACCCAAACATTTTTCTTCACTGAAATTTTTAAGGACGTGTTAGGAATCGGCATGCTTCACTAATTTCACGGACATGAATTTGCCGAAATGGAAAGGCAATTTGTTCTTCAACGAAGAACTGTGAAGCGCATCAAGATTTTCCTGTAATACCGCAGTTGTTCTAGGCTAGGAGGTCTGTATTTCGACTCCAGATCGCAGTTATGCATTTTGGGTCTTTGTGTTCAACCCTGATACCTAGCCATACCATTGTGTATCATGATTAAAGACAATAGTAGAAAAATTACCGACACCCACTCCAGTGGACAAAATTATATCATCTGTGCAGATTCCAGGCATTAAAGCTGGAGATATAGCCCCACCATTTTCCCACAAACACTTATTATGGAAAATATAAATGGTAATGAGCTTTTTGACTGCAGCAATCTATTTGCTGCTGTCTATAATGCTTTAGTTTTCGCACGGAAACATGAATGTTATCTGTATGCTAACAACAACCGAACTGTTCCAAAGGTGTGGCTACATATCGTGACAGATTTATGAAGGATTTATACATAGCTCAGATGCAGTTATAACGTTGTGCTTCAAAACAGTTACAAGGATATCAATCGGATAGGATTGTAAAATATGGGCAAAAATTATTGTTAAAATCATACTTGTTTGTGTAAACGTCGTGATTTTTTAAAAAAAATGTCAACGATGTCACATATTATCACGAGTAGGTAAACTGTTCCGTGAGCACAAGCATTAGGTAGTTGAGGCAGTTCAACCTGCTAAATAGAATGATAGATATCAATATAGTGTCTATTGATAGCCACGTTATATACGAATAACAAGATTGTAAAGGTTACACAAGTGTAATGATCGAAACTATTAGCTGAAATATGATACTGGACGACCTTGTCGAACCGCGAAGTGGTTCGCTGTGTAGCGTATTCCCGAAGAAGAATTTTCAACTTTTGCCAATCTCCGTGGGTTGAGACAAATTAGTGTTCAAACAATTTGAATTACTCGAGCTGATGATCAGCCATTGAAAATTCGGTACAGGCATCACAATTTGCGCGCAAACAAATGCATAATATGCTGCTGAGTTTTCTTAGACAATTAATATATCGTTCAAAAATATGTTTATGCATCATGCAAACTTAAGGGTTCATATACTAGATTTGCCTGATTTTACACAGAGGCAAATGAGGAGCGACATTATTTTAGCTTACAAAATACTGCGAATCGAAAACCACCCGCTCCGAGATCTAATAAAAATTGTTTTCCCTCGGAATACACGTAGTCACTCAAGTTGCCTCGCAATACCGCACTCAAGACTTGACTGTCGACGCCATTTCTTCTCTGTGCGTATCTGCTTTCTATGGAATGCACTACCGCAAGACGTAGTGAATGCAACAACATTTGATGTTTTTAAAGCAAAACTAGATGCATATATCAAAAAACAGCCCATAATCGGCCCTGTGTATTGAATCAACATGAACCCAGACAAACATACAACAATGTGTTTTTGATTACATTTTCTTTTTTGTAATAGATGTCATCCAATGGTACATGTAAAGCAATTGCTTTTTTCACCATAAAATCTTGATTCTTGATTCTTGATATCTGAAATCTCTCTAATCCACAACTAAATTCTCATCCTCACGATCAATAACCAGTTTTACAAGATAAAAGATGGCGAAAGCATGATATAGAACTGTTTCCTAAAGCGAGAGTATTATTCAAATTGTTGAGCTGAAAAATGATTTATGTTCAATAAGAGCACCCAGCAAGTGACTTTCGAATTAAAATAACAAGATAATTTCCGAATTTACGCGAATTGTCATTGACAACGGTCAATGAAGGAATAATTGTTACCCTTATGAGGACATCGACAGAAGTCATCACATGATTACAAACCGAATTAGTGATTCGTTTGAGCATTCGAATCGGTTGGCGTGATTGCTGAAGGTCACTTCGTTTGAAAACTCATCAGTGTAAGTGGTCGAGACTTTCGTATTACTATTGTTATTATTAAATATTTTCCAGTTTAGTTTTCATCACAATAATATAAATATTTATATAATAAATGTATGGAGGAATGTGTGAAATCACTAGTCTGCATCCAGGCAAAGTGTCACAGAGTCGCGGAGTGTACGTGGGTCAAGATACTGTCGAGTTGCCTAGACATAGGCTGATAGAGCGAATAAGAAAATAACAGTGAGACTCCGGTGTGTTTCAGCATTCAGATCAATCAATTTAGCATGGTGTTAGCTGCGCAGTACAGAGACACTGTACAATTGCACATCCGTACATATTTATATCATACCTTTGGTATATATTGCTGCAACATTTCGGTAATACAGTTCACGTTTTCAGCGTGGTTGAATTTTAGATGCCTAGGTAATCATGGTATCAATGGTTTTCACTTGAAGCATATGTCGAAGTCACGGATTGTTACAATAATTACAAGGATTAACTCCCAGAAACCCCAATTATTAACCGTAACAAAACTGTTCAAAGAATGGTAGCGAATTCTAGTAACGTTCGAACTCGCGATAGTTTCCATGTGAACTTTCCTTCGTTCCAATATTGTTTCCGTTTTTTCTTCATTTAGCATCTCCGTATTTGTCTCAACCAGATGTAGTGAGTCTTCAAGATATTCCAGACAAGATATACGAAAATGAAGATGATTATGCTAATGCTCGTTTACCCAACTATACCTTCACCGGAACTAAAAACTTGTAGTTTCAAGGAACGTCTGGCCCCTTCGTGAAACAATAACATGCATGTGCCCAATTTCTATATACTGCTTATTCATCAGTAACGGTAGCGAATAGAGTCACACTGTTATTGTCAGTGAGAGATTGATGCTGATCAAACCCGTAATTCTATATATGCAAGTGGATGTGTTGATAAAGATATTATGCAGTGTAAACGTGAAGTATACGCGAGTCCAGTGGCGTAGAGATTCACGTTTACGTACAGGCCAATAGCCTGTCTGACCATTTAGGTTTCCCATCAAGGTCGTTCATTGTAGGACATTAATTTGAACAAAAAATGTAGTTCACATTTAGTAATGACAATGAATATAACCACTGGTTTGAATTTGTCGGGGCCGTAAAAGCGTTAATGGTAGCTACTTTGAGGTGGTGGTGCTGTTTTCAATGTTATGTGTTGTTAAGCTCCTGAATCCGAAAACAACGTATTCAATTTAGCATGTTTCAACCAAAGCGGGAACAGAATATCTTGCTTTCGATGGCAATTTCAATCTCATAAAAATCGATTTACAGCGAAATGCCACCTCACGATTACATGAGCGCCAAGCCAGCGAAGAGCCAAACCGAGGCTGTACACAAGAATGCATCTCCGGAGCGGGTCATGCTGGCTTCCGTGAAGCAGGATCTTTGGCATCCAATGGTCCCTACCCTGAAGCGAATCGATATTGATAACTTCAAAGGATTCATGCCGCATCAGCATTGTAAAAACTCCGTGCCATTAACTGCAGGTTTGTATCTTTGAAACGCCTCACGTCACTTAGAAATCTATCAATAATGGTCTGTGCTATTATACATATATATTAATATCAATTCTGGGCGTCGCAATAATAAACGCATTTTCCATCCTACTAATCCAGGATTTTCGACAACAAAGATGTTAAAATCGCAAAGCTATTGCACCAATTATTTTCAAAATTTAACATTATTATGACAACAGTTGTTGTTTTCTGATGCAATCGAGTTTCGTTTAGGTGAGCATGGGAATTTTCAGTGGTACACTGAGGATAAATCTAAAATTAATAGTACTTTGACAGATACCACTTTTGTTGAATGAGTGAAAGAATGTCGTGCGAAGACTCTTGTGTAGGTTCTCTCATGGGTTTAAACCCATGTTCATGAACGAAGGTCCGCTATTGGATAAGGTTTTGGCGAACAAGTTCCAGAAAATTGAGCCGATGTGTTTATGAACGTGGTGAACACTGATGTATAAAATGTACTCGAACAAACATAAATCTAATGAAAAAAACTCAGATCACGAATCTGTGTTAAGCATGGAAAAACTTCAAACACAATTCGTTTGATCGCATATTGTAAACCCCGTTTTCAAACCATGAAGGGTCTTGTGCTCTGAAAACCTGGTTTATGCAAACAGCACTAAACTGGTCGTGAGTGTGTGTGATGGAAATGCATACAAAGCTTCATCGTTTATTCACACGCAAAAGTATCTTTTTTGATAATGTGAACTGAAATTCATCAAACGCATCGGTAAACAGGTTGCTTTTTCTTTTTCTTTAGAAGTTCAACAGCAAATGAACAATAATATTAAGAAACAGCGTGAACTGGTAAGTTTAATTTAAAAAATATTAAATAAAAACGATGGGATAATTTTAGTGTTGTCAAATAATCCGGATTTGAAATTTTCATAATTTTATGTACTTCGCAGAGATGGAGAACAGTAGTCATTTATCAGTCATCTGGACACACAAGACTGGTGCCTTCTCTGGCTTCGTTCTCAATGAAGCGGACGAATAAGTTCCTGGAATTTCGTAGTTATTTTCCTGACTAAAACCGTTACTAATTTTCTATCTGGCGATTTTGATATAGGTCAAACACATTTTACCGAATTCGCAACAGCTGTGGGTTCTGAACTGGCCGGTTCCCTGTTGAAGGGCACACCCTTTAACTAATAAACTAGTGAACTGTTTTCATCGGTGCATTAACGAGTGTGACAATTGGTTGTTTTGGATTTTAATAAGGTACCTATTAAATTCAGACACGAGATGCACTTTTAGTTGTTATCGATTCTGGACATCAGACGTCAACACAATATGCGGTAGGCTAGCGTGATTAAAGCCAAATTCAGAGTCAACAAGATAGCTTGTAGTGTTTTTCTTTATTAGGCTTCGTGTGTTTTATGAAGTTGAACCGACTAAAATTATTTAGTCGGGTGTAAAAAAAGTTCATTTGTGTGCATTTTCATCACATACACACCCCATGACCGGTTTTGTGCTGTTTGCACACGGTAGGTAAGGTCAGTAGGATCAAGATCCGCATGCGCTCGCTTCAAACATCGCCAGGCAAGTAGAGTCCACCACATGTTGGGTAGGGAATTCCAACGGCAAAAAATGGCGCTGACAATCATTAAGGGAACTTGAGACGTAAATGGATGTGGTATGTCCGCCTGTCACTTTCTCATCACACACATCGAGTAAGTGTCTTAGTGGATGTCATTTGGTAGAATAATATCGCGCCGTATCCTCCTTTGGGTAAAGTCACATAGGTCCAGACCTCGCAATCTTCCAATATACGGAACACTGCAAAGACCCATCACTATGTTTCCCTGTGACAGATTTTATCAGAGATCAATATCTTTTCGCAGCCCGGGAGGCCAAATCTCTACCACATACTCCATCGTGGGGCGTCGTACATGAAACTTAGCATCCCACATGACATCGTTTAGGTGGGTTTTCGTTGTATCATGGAAACAGCCAATGTGCAACTGATATGTAGTTTCAAACATTATGGTTTAAAGCATTTGCTAACCATGTCTCCTCAAGGTGCTTTTTCCTATTTACATCATCAAGATATTGGATGAGGTCAATTTTTCGCCAGATAAACGATTTGAAATCCCAATTGTGCTGTGCCTACTTACGAAAATATTTTTGTATTGATCTATTCGCTACAGAGCAGACACCTAATTCTAGATATTATGAGGGACATGTTAAAGCAGTAACAACAGGTTTAATGGAAATCTGGCAAGCACGTGTATCATTTGTATGAACTGCAAGTATACATCTAGTTGAATAAAATCGTTTTATTTTAATATTTAATGTTGCATTTATTGTATTATTGAAAATTTAATTCATTGCTTCAGTTGTGGCAAATATGTTCGATTAATTTATTCGTTTCATCAATTTTATTCCAGGCGCTGCAAAAGAACCCACCATTACTCCCTCCAGAGTTTTATGCTCATGAAAGGTAATTTACTGTGTACGTCAACGTTTTCTTTGAATATAAGTGATAGTCATTCGAAGTCGTATAGGCGGTTAGCACAGGTCTGGATAGTTCACCTATTCGCACTATTGTCCAAAGGATGTCTGAAAGCCAAAGATTGATTGAATAGGTTGTATCTGGTGGTGTTCACTAAATTGTCGTTAATTGTAGCATTCTCCTTTCATTATATGTATAGGATTCTGATAAAATGATTATTGTAGATCTGAAGAAGCAAGTTACGTTGTAATGTCTATCGCGATTATGTTATGCACGTTTAAGATACAAATCAACTAACAGCGATTGGGATAAGCAGATCTCTTGATGAATCGAAATAAGGAATAATAAGAGGTGTGTCAATGCGTAAAAAACGATAAATCGTTATAGCACCTCATCTCCTGTTTGTAATGCCGTCAAAATCCTACCAACAAGAAAAACGACTATGTCAATGAGTGGCCGTCAGTTGGTGGACAGAAAGTTAGGCATCGGTGCAAAACTGAGGGATTAGAGTGCGTTAAATACTGGAGGGCTCCGCCCCTCAAAAATTAAACGGTCGTTTCCCGCATACATGCACCATTTTATCAGTCAGTGGTTGGATGCTACTTAATTATCGTGCATCATTATGAAATTATTCTAAACAATTAGGAGCGAAATGTGATAGCACGGAAGATAAGAGTGCTCATTTCTATTAGGCATTAGGTCAACATTTCTAGAAAGGTGCTGAAACCCAATTTTATACGATACACGTGTGTGCCATGGTTACCCCATCCATTCGACGAAATCACAACACATGTATAGCTCCATGACAAGAAAACCGAAGATAAGCACACTCCTTATGGATCTCGAAGGTATGACAAGGAATTGAAAAAAATAGATTGTGCCTTTACTCTTTATCGAAAATAATCTACAGCTAAATCAGTCATCCAAAACGGAATGCAGTAAAACACGGCAAGATAATTCACACCGTAATTAAATTTGTTTGCTCCTCCCGGTGTTAATTGACAAAATTACAAAAAATGTTTCATGGAAACTGTTTGCTCTCGTGAAAGATTGCAAAGATGGGTGAAACGAGTCTGCGTTTCACTCGAACTAGTGTACTTTAGTACTTGCCGGAAAAATTATCGACAGTATCAACCTTTGCAGGCCCATTCAAGATTTTAAGAAAATAATTATAGTGAGGATAATTTTTATTTACCCAGGGGTACCGAACTTCGAGCAGATATTTTTTCTGTAACGTAAATAGAAATTTTTTGACGAAGCAGCTATTCAATGAAGAGATAAAAAAGCTGGCAAAACGAGGACGCATGATAAGTGTAGCTGTTGTCAAACATAGATAACTACTACGCGATCATCGACAGATAAGATCCAATAACACCATAAGTTCGATCGACTTTGCATTCATAGTTTATTTACACTTGACTTTCTGAATTAAAACCGATTGACTACAACTTTTGTTAAATGTCGCTCAAACAAGAAAAAATTATTTACATAATACAAACGAAGAATAAGACCCATCCTTTCCGAAGTTTGTTAATGTGCTATAGGTTTTATACATGAATGTTGCGGTAACATGCTGAGTTTTACTAAGAAACACGCTTTACAAAGGATCGGAAAGGTTGTATTTGAAATCTGGTCACTTTCGCGCACGTAGTGAGGGCAGTAAACACATTACAATTATCGGAAGTACAATATATGAATATATGTCAATACAATTATCAGTTGGCACGGTGATATATAATGTTTCTTATCATTAAAATAAACACGCGCGCTGTGTTAATTTTTATCAAACATTCTTCCAACACCTATTTCTGACTTGAAATCTGCGCTATATTAGCTAGTATTAGGTAAAATAGAACTATTATCTTCTACTTATGTCATCATTGAGTGTGCGGCTTTTGCTTGGATCAAGATAATTTTATAAATTACACACATACAATTGAATGCTCGAAATTATAAGTATTGTCTCCTCAAAATGGCTGGAATCTGATTTGTTTATTGGACAATTCACACGTACGAAAACATTAATCCCCGAAAATAGAAATTAGTAGTTTATTTAATAATTGATGAATATTTCAATGCCTTTGATGAGCGCAACCGAACATTATAATAAACTTTTGAATTATTCATTGTAGCTCTCAAACATATGCGAATGAATATTTTCTAAGATACCAATACAATCTACTTCTAACATAGGGTATTCAAAGAAGCGGCGTTCGAAAATGAGGGTACATCGAGGGAGGTACCACCATTTGGTGAGCGTTAATCAATAGAATTTTTGCTGCATTTATTTTTTGTAATAATTATACCAATAAGTTAAAAATTAATCGATACTTATAAAGAGTGACTGTGAAAACTAGGTACAATTCTCAAAATTTATTTGGATTTTTTATAATTTATTCGGATACTTTAACCATACGCCCAATCTTGATCATTATCCAAGCGAGTGTTCCACATAAGTATTCAATAGGCAAGTCACCCCGACACCACTCACCACCGTAGATTGCTAGCATATCACGTTTCTCGTAATGAACGTTTATATTATATTCGGATAAACTATATCCACGAAACTCTCCAGCAACGCTATCGGTGTCATTCGAAATTTTCGCACACTCAAGCCCACAAGATATTGGAAAATTACCCGTTGCGTTCCCATTGTGAGGACATGAACTCGGCTGACAAAATAGCGCATCAACAATTTGTCAACTTTAAATTTGGTTGAGTAAATTGTGTCGATACCTAGGGCGGGAACTTAGAAACGCACATCGGATGCCCACGTGGTTGGTGCCACGCACGCAGCATACATATTCGGAATCAGACATTAGACCATTTCAAACTCTGTGAAAATCACAATTTTGAAAGGACGATAAAAACCTCCATTAACTGGTTGGAATTAATCTTCATATGGGGACTAAGACAAATCTCACCCTAGGTGCAAGCAGCACCGGTGATCGATTGAATTATGTTTGCAATCATTCAATGACAATAGTTAATTTTCATCAGCATACAAACTCTACAAATAAGTGTTAGTTCGAAATGCCTATCGGATGCACACAACAACCTATGCCAGTGAGTTTACTTTGTGTGTTGAAATTGATAACCTAGAAACATATAAAACATCTAAGGAAGCATGCATGCTTGAACATATTTTGGCTGGAAGTTAGGTCATTCATGTATCCCTAAATGCAACATTACTCATAATTTCTGTCTACTTGTTAACTGACAATTTATTTGTCACTAAATGTGTGAACTAATTGAAATTGAAAGTTCATTAATCTACTCATAGATTTCTTGAAAGAAAGCCTCTACGAACGGAAAAATATAAATCATGTGAGTTTCAAATTCGAAAAGTGAAATTCTATTTTCGAAAACATTATTATTTATCCTGAGCTAAAAGATGTATCTCACTAAAGATTCTGTTGATATCCACGCGGGTGATCTTAATTACACGAACTTCACAAAATATAACGAGAGGAACAGGATACTTGCCTTAGTAAATGTTTTGTGGCTATTGTCTCCAACGTTGATTGGCAAACACTATTGCAAATTAAGCAATATAATGGAATAATGCTCCGTATTCTTCTAGCAGATAGAACGTTTGACATTTTATCAGATGTTCCACGTTCCATTCTCGCTATGATTACTTTTTTGGCATATTTGCAACACGCTTATCACTCACTCACTCAGTCCTCTACGTGACGGGTGGCACATGAGGCGAAGACAACCCCACGCCAGTAGTTCCGGTCTGCCGCTGCATCCGTTGCCGACTGCACCGTGAATCCTTGTGCATGTAGTTCGCGTTCCAACGTTCTGCGCCAAGTTTCCTTGGGCCGTCCTCTTTTTCGTTTACCTTGCGGAAGCCAGTGAATGGCTAACTTCGTAAGCGAACTGGGATCCATCCTGCAGACATGATCTAACCATCTCTACCGTCGTCTTTTGACTACGGTAGATACCACCTACAGACCAGTTTTTGCAGGAACTCTTCATTCGAAATGGAGTGTGACCAAAAAATCCGTAGAATCCTTCTCAAGCACTTAGTTTGAAACACGTTCATTCTGCGCTCAATGGCAGCGGTCGTCTTCCAGCATTCCGATGCATACAGCAACACACTCAAAACGTTGCTCTTGAAGAGTCTGATCTTCGTGTTAATGCTGAGAGCGGAGGATTTCCAAATGGAATTCAGCATGCAGAATGCTTGGTTCGCCTTCCCGATCCTTCTCCTGACCTCATCTTCACAGTCACCATTTACAGTCAGTTTGCTCCCAAGGTAGACTGTATCTGTAAGCTCACTGAGCGGTTGACCGTCCACGAACACTCAGGTGTAAAACTGGTAAACACGATAGGTAGATAAATAACTACGATCGAGTTAAAGCATATCCGCTGTGTGAAGGCTTACTGCATGTGGAGCTTCCTGCTGCAAAACTCACAGAATAGCAAATGCCTCGATAATGGAAACTGAAATACAGAGGTCTTTCTTTTTCAAGTCACCTGCTATCGGCCATTATTGTTAATGACGATGTTGTTAGGGCAACGCTGAAGCAAGATACTTTTCAAAATCTGAAAGCAGAACACGCTATTCCTCAACATGAAGAAGATGGTTCAAACAGCGAATTGCCTACAAATGGAAAGTTCTTCGTGCCTCATATGGTGAACGTCTAAGGCGTTTATATCTTCATATGAACGTATTCATACGGCTACCGCAGCCAAAAAGGTAGCTTCCTGATTTCAGATATAGTGTATCTTTTCGATTATGACCGTTTATCTTTTTATAGGTCAGAATCAACCAGATTAAGCAACGCCATCGCGGCAGATTGTGAATGCTCTGTAAGAAGGTCTTAGAGAGCAATTTTACGTTTTTACTTGGTTTATCCAAGATGGATTACAAGATGGAATGATACTCCGCAAATAGAAATCATTCAGCCTGCGTTTGGATCCTGCGCAAACAGTTCAATTTTCGAAATACTGTCAGAAAAAAACCATTTGAAGTTACTAGAATGACGAATAGTCTGAATCACAATTCCCAATTGAATGCAGAGTCGGCATGTTTGATGATCACGAAACGGTGATCAATATAGGTTAATACTTGAATTATCAAGAAGACTATCAGGAACAAAAATAGATAAAGAAGATTTCCACTAGTCAAATTCATCATCAAGCCGAACTCTCATTAGAAAATACCGGAGTCATGTAGATTGGAGTTGAACCCGATATAGAACGGTGAACAACTCGATGTACTATTTGATGATTGATCAGTTGTTCATATTTTACCAGAGTACATTTGACTCTGACACGCAATTTAAATCAATAAGGAATTATATTTATAGAAAATGTTACCACCGTCTAATTTATCACACACACAAAAGGTTCGTAAGACAAAATAAATAATCATAGAGTGATGTTTGGTCGAGCACGCAAATTTACCAATATATTGCAGTGCTCAAATCCCCAAAATCGACTATATAACAGTGGCATGCTGTTTAAAATCTCACTGTACTTAAGCTTAAAATCTCCACCTGATGACGGCAAACAGCCAGAATCCGGTAGTGGAGTGTAAGTTCGTGGGATGTGAGCATCAGATCACTTTAGTCATCCATAAGCGCCTTGAGTGCTTGACACGAAATTACTATGTGATTCTGTGTTTGAACACCTTTGTTCGTTGTACGAACCCTATGTAACAGTGGCATTCATGTCTAACTTTGTTTACCACTTAGCCCCTGCTTCAAAGCTCACTGAACCTAATCTTATTGTGTCCACTTGATGACGGCAAACAGCCAGAAACCGGTAGTGGAGTGTAATTTCGGGCGATGTGAGCAACACATTACCTTAGACATCCATAAGCGCCTTGAGTGCTTAACAAGAAATTACTATGTGATTC
>JACCGJ010013419.1:0-14690 GCA_013407085.1 Atriophallophorus winterbourni
GAAAATTTCCCAAATACACGTTTGAGTAGATTTAGAACACGTGTTGCTTTTTTATAGGCACTGTTAGTTTGAAGCGATGTTTTTAAACTGGAGCATATACAGACACCCAAATCTTTTTCTTCACTGCAATTTTTAGGGCATGCGAACCTATGTGATATGTGAACTCTACTCGATGCCCCACATTCATGATCCTGCATTTGTTAAAGTTTAACGGCAGTTTGTTCTTCAACGACCAGCTGTGAAGCGTATCAAGATCCTTTTGTAATAGCAAACAGTCTTCTGGACTACGAATGCTGCGTCAAATCTGTATGTCGTCCGCAAATAACAAAATGTTACATCGAACAATTCCCGGTATTTCATTAACATAAACCAGAAAGAGGATCGGACCGAAGACTGAGCCTTGGGGAACTCCGCTAGTTGCTGCAATTGGTTTGGATAATGCACCATCAACACGTACCTGGTAAGTGCGATTTGTAATGGAGTCATTTAGCCAATTCAGCAACTTTCCCGTGATATCAAGACTTTCAAGCTTCTGCAGTAGTAGGGAATGGTCAATACCATCGAATGCTTTTGAAATATCCAAGAAGCATGCGTGTATTGCTTGTCCTTTATCTACCGATTTTGTCCAATCATCTAGCGTTACCAGTAAATTAGACAAACAAGAATAATTTCGTCTGAATCCATGCTGGTTCCTCGAAAGCAACTGATTATTCTCGAAGTGTTTCATTAGATCGTCAACAATGAGTCGCTTAAGTAATTTTGAAATCACTGTTAACAGAGTAACGGGTCGGTAATTGGAAAAATCGGAGCGATTTCTACCTTTGTAAATTGGAGAAATTATTCCTCGTTTCCAATCGGTAGGAATCACTCCGCTTGCCAGTCTTTGCTCGAACAAATAAGTGAGTGGTTTGTATAGCAAACTCGCAAATTGCTTCAATATTTTCGGGGATATTCCGTCGGCCCCAGGAGACTTTACGGTTTTGAGATAAAATAAACCTCGAAGGACGCGTTTCTCAGTGACACTTATTTCACTTAGGGCAACCGTGTTTGGAAGTGTTGGATTTGGGCTGTTTATTGCATGTTCTATCGGGTTGAATACCGATGAATGAACGTGGCTGAAGCATTACCAGTTTTTGCTGCATTTGTTGTTCGTCCAGCTGATGTGTTCACGGACGCTACTCCAGGTTTCACCTTAGCTTGATCGTTAACCATACGATGCAGTATTTTTGGGTTTCGCTCCATCATGCTTGATATCACTTCTTGGAAGCACAACTTGTCTTGGATAACAAATTGGTTTACTTTGTTCCGCAGTAAACGGAATGTTTCCCAGGTCTCGTATGATGGGTTTTGCCGATGGTGTCGTCAAGCAATGTTTCGTACCATTAACCACTTACGAGTTCCGCTTCTTAGTTCAAATTGAAATTATTTTCCTCGAGTTCCTGAGGACAAATTCTGAGCTCACTTCGATTGAACTTTTGAGATTAGATATTAGCCATATCCAAAACTCATGTATGTTGGTGGTTTCCGGTTCGCAGTTAAACGTGTTTTTCAGAGCATCACTCAACGCCATAGTATTGATCCGCCTAACTCTTTTACGGGCATCATTTGTTCTTACAGCTTCAAACAGATAATTCCACATCAACATCTATACCCCGAGACTCAGCTTCTGATGATATACCAACTTCAGGTAGCCTCCCCTTTATAGCTAAACCTAATTTAAACATTGATAACACAACTCTTGCCCATGAATGCAATCTCACCACTATTAAAACGGTCGTTGCAGATGTACGCCCCGCAGCTCGATCGTCAGGTAAATCTACTAAAAAACTCGTGCTCCCTGTATTCAAGGCAAATTCGCCACTACTTCGAGGTGGACCACACATCAATAGTATGCATAGGGCCAAGCGAAACTTTGATGAATATAAACCACCACATGGCTTATACACTTATCACCCCGTCCATAGACAATTCCCGGTCACATCTGACCCATTTGGCCGAATTATTCCTTCCCATAGTCCTTTCTCTCCTCAGCATTCACGTCCTCACTATCCTTCTTCAAGACCCTACCATTTTCCACTTCAATACGCGTCAGGTACCCTAGATCAGCGTCCCTTCATGAACGGGAACCCGTTTAATACCTACCTAGACCCTTTTCAAAACAGGTATATACCGATGCAAAGTTTTCCTCAGCAAAATTTTCCTCTTCATTACCAAAACCCTTACTTAAATTAACACCATCAATTTCAGACCACTCATGTAAATCACTTCCGGTTACACATGTTAAGTATCCTAAAATTTATCTTCTATTATTAAATGCACGGTCGATTATCTCTAAGCTTCCTACCCTTCAACATTTCTTGATCTCAAACCCGTACGAAATAGTTCTCATCACAGAGACGTGGACATCTCATGACATTCCCAACGTTTCACTTGAACTAGCCAACTATTTCATGTTTCGTAAGGACCGCACCCACACCGTGGTGGTGGTATTCTCATTTATGTTAATACAGCTTTTCCGGCAGAATTATACAGTTCTCATATGTTAGAAGATCTAGATGACTCAATTTGGATCACCATACCCTCTCTTGATGCTCTCATAGGGTGCATCTATAACCCACCATCTCCTTCCATACTCACTATTGATAAGCTTATAAATGTGTTTACTGAGGCATCCATTGCCCCTCTCAGCAATAAAATTATTGCTGGGGATTTCAATATGCCATGCATCAGCTGGAAATACCCCCACATTTCGAATAGATTTTCAGCATTCGCTAAAACGATTAATCTTTTAGGTTTCACACAATCTGTGAGTAAGCCTACAAGACTGTCCAGCATTTTTAGACTTGATCTTCACTCTAGGTACTGATCCCAGCAACTTTGAAATTTTAGCTCCATTGCCCGGTTGCGACCACAATATGGTCACTTGCGTTCTGCGCCTTTTTCGGAAGCCGGCATATATTCACAATGATGAGAAAATTTATATCAACTGGACTAAGTTTTCGAATCTTCTCAGAGACAACGACTGGACTGAATTTTTTTCTTTCTTCAGACTTTAATCGTATTTCTTCGATTTTCCATGATAACCTCTTAGCATGCCTTCAGAGTTCGTCTACCTCTCATATTAAAAGAAGTAAACATTACCCTATAACCCTTCTCGAAAAAAAGATTGCTTGTCTCTCTACTTCTGCGAATCATAAGTTTGACTTCTTCTCTGTTATACGCCGACAGGAGCTATGTAACTCTCTCCCAGGCATTAAAATTCGCCTCCTAGAGCTCACCTGAGCTCATCAAATGCGGTAGAGCAGCATTATTACAACCGCTTCACCATTTGCTTCTTCAGTGCTGGCAGGAGGAGTGTGTCCCACAAGAGATGCGAGACACAAAGATCATCACGCTATTCAAGAATAAAGGAGATAGAGGCGACTGCAACAATTACAGAGGAATCTCCCTTCTGAATGTTGTAGGCAAATTGTTTGCTAAAGTCTTACAGATCCGGCTGCAAGTTTTAGCTGATAGAATTTACTCCGAATCTCAATGTGGCTTTCGCAAGGGAAGATCGACCGTTGACATGATCTTCTCCCTAAGACAACTTCAAGAAAAGTGTCGGGAACAGCGTATGCCATTATACGCTGTTTTTATTGATTTAACGAAGGCATTCGACTACGTCAGCAGGGAGGGTCTTTTCAAAATGCTTAATTTGATAGGCTGCCCACCAAGACTGCTAAAGCTCGTTATTTCGTTCCACTCAGGCATGAAGGGCTCAGTCCATTTTAACGGTTTCAGCTCAGAAGTCTTTGAAATTCGCCGAGGCGTCAAACAAGGGTGTGTTCTGGCTCCCACGCTGTTCGGCATTTTCTTTGCTCTGCTTCTGAAGTACGCTTTCAGGACGAGAACAGAAGGTATTTACTTACGCACGCGAAATGATGGCAAGCTTTTCAACCTAAACCGGTTGAGAGCACAAACCAAGGCACGAAATGTGCTAATCCGTGACCTGCTGTTTGCCGACGATGCAGCCTTTATTGCTCACTCCCAGGAGCACCTTCAGTCTCTAATGGACTGTTTTTCGTCGGCATGCAAAGACTTTGGTCTAACAATAAGCATGAGCAAGACCAAAGTCCTTAGCCAAGGGACTGTATCGCCTCCCATCATAACTGTTGGAAACTGTCAGCTTGAATCAGTACATCAGTTCACATACCTTGGTTCAACCATTGCGGATAACCTCTCGCTAGACACGGAGATTGATAAGCGAATTGGCAGAGCAGCTGTCATTCTGTCCCGTTTGAACTCTCGTGTTTGGGGTAACCGCAAGCTGACTGTAAAGACGAAAATGATGGTGTACAGCGCGTGCGTACTGAACGCTTTACTGTACGGCAGTGAAACCTGGACCACCCACGCAAGACACGAACGGAAGCTGAATGCTTTCCATCTACGAAGCATCCGTCGTATCTTGAACATATCGTGGATGGACAGAGTGACTAATGCTGAAGTGCTTTTAAAAGCTGGTCTACAGAGCATGTTCACTCTATTGCGACAGCGCCGCCTGCGCTGGCTTGGTCATGTCTATAGAATGGAAAATGGTCGTATTCCGAAAGATCTACTCTATGGGGAGTTGCAACTAGGAAGTCGACCATTGGGCAGACCGCACTTGCGGTACAAAGACGTTTGTAAAAGAGATATGAAAGCTCTTGGCATTGACCCGGCGAGTTGGGAAGAACTTGCTCTCGACCGCTCACATTGGAGGCACTGTGTAAAGCGTCGTCTGCATGCTGGGGAGGAGCAGATACAGCTCTTGGCAGCTGAACGCAGATCACGCCGCCGACGTGCAACTAACGCAATACAACCGAGTTCTGACTATCGTTGCCAGCGCTGCGGGAGAGATTGTTCCTCCCGAATCGGACTGTTTAGTCACTCAAAAAGCTGCAAAACGTGAACATTCACGCGTTTGTGATGTACATCCATGGTCGACATCGACCGAAGGAGGCCAACACTTGCTATGCAAGCTTAGGTAGATCACCTCTTGGCGTCATCCCATAAATCAAGTGAAAGCTTGAGTTCTCTGTTTTTTATTATTATACACGATTCTACTTTAGCTGACCTCTCACCGTGTGGGTAAAGCGAAACTGTTTTTCCTTTTTCTAGCATCGGTTATAAAACGGTGATCCCTAAATACTGTCATTTCGAGCCTCGATAACTTATCTAAGGATCTGGAGCAACTCAAATCGGCTCGTCAGGGAATACGGGATAAATATTGTACCATCCTAGTGCTGAATCAGGATTAACCCTATATACGCGAAGCCAAAACGTGTAAGTCACTCGACCGGAGTTGTATAAGAAATCTGCTCCGTAAGGTTGGTATGCGCCCAGATACGCCAATAAAGCGTGTTCATCGTGTTGGCGTGTGGAAGGGTGATAAGAGTGAGTCAAGCCACTCTCCAAGACCACTTTTAGTTGAATTACTCTTGCAATCGGAGCGTGAACAGCTCTTTGCAAGTTACATTGTCTTTAGTGAAACAAAAAAGGGAAACATGTTGTCGTGCCCGACGACAGGAAGGAACCCGAAAGGTCAAAGAATTCACGTCATGATGTATATTATAACAAAATTGCAAACCCCAATCGATTATCACTGATTCGTGGCAAGCGAAGGTTGTGTAAGCTGCTTTCACGGATTGAGTGTCAGTAAACCCCGTAAATATTTTGATTGATATGTTACTAATGAGTAGTTTCAACTCATCAAGTAAGTTAAACATTAGGGTCACATATCTACGCAAAACCAGACAGATTTTCGTTAATCACTTAAGCTTCAAGCAGTTTTTAGTATATTTACTCCACTGAAGGTTCAAGATTGATGTTAAAATAATCAACTAGCTCCATAATACCAAATGATTTAGGTATAAAATTTAAATAAATGCTACCTTCAAATTTAAGATTATGCAGCCCACGTCATTTGACAAGCCGTAGACGCGAATAAAGGAATTTAGAAGGAGGGCTCAAATAATCCATGTTAGGATCATCGATTGTTTGTATAATTTTTAAAAGCAGAAGGTAAGTGGGACTTTGCGTACTAAGCCTAGCTATCAAATCCAAATATTGGAGATAAGCTTGAGAGAAAATGGCAAGACCGCCGTTCTCATCTCAAGATTGAGTTGTGTTCCCGCGGATGACATTCGAGACACTATTGCTGATCGTCACTTCCGTGAATGCAACAGGTAAACCGCAACTATTTCTTCTGATTGTTCACATCCACTGAACAAAAGCCTTGCTTATCGTGAATCTTTTTCCTCCACCCGAAGTTCCTATATTATTCCTTATTCGAGAACTAATAAATTTAGAAACTCTTTTGTTCCATACTTGGCTCGATACATGATTCATCAGTCGAAAGCTGTTAAGGAGTTAAAGAAGCGCTTGACAATTTTTTAAATGACGCTGAGATGTTCCAGTTATTTTTCAATTTTTATTCTTCTAATTCCCCTCACATTTGTCTAGCCTATGGTAACCGGACACTTTATTATCCCGAGTATCATTTCATTGTGTTGCACTGTATACATTTTATCATATTTGTATTTTGTGGAGAAATTAATGTATTGCGGAAAATTCGTCTAAACGAATAAAGTCATTTTCTTCTTCTTCATCTATGTTCGGGTGAGCACATACACCCACGTACCAATCGATATTTTGATACTCAACAACAATTGGATTGGTTAGTTTATTTAGACTGTGTGCGCGCGCGCCTTCGTTCGGCCACATACTCGCGATAAGCACACGTGATTGTTTCATGTAGAACCGTTCGTGAACACATAATGGAAAGAAAATCCGAAGCACGAACAAAGGCGACCTTGATATGCGCGGGAATATCAATCCGTGATTTAGGCTTGGGAGAGATTGTATGAGATACATGTGAAGGGTTGATTTAGACAGTATGGAAGTGTTATTGTACCGTATAGTGAGCAACTTAATGCCCCACCTCTCGATATTTATAAGGCAGGTCTATTTGTGGTAACTATGGTGTATTTGACACAGATCTCCGCAATCTGGCGCTCAACAATGATGCGAACTTAAGTAGATAATATTCAACGTACACTAGAAAGTTAATTTGAATCTTTTTCAAAATAATGTTTAAAATTATTCTCATTAGCGCTGCACGTTCACAGATGTGAGTCACACAGTCTACCGATCTTAGCCGTCTTCGCGTGTATCAGATTGATGTGAATACACACCAGGTTAAACAAATCGAAATATGGTCCTGGTCATGCCTTTTTGCGTGGCAACCTTTACTTACTAGCTTCAGTCTGCTCAGCGGTAAGACGAGAATATCTCAAAAATCAATAGGGACAGTCACATGCCACATAGTTCGTTATAAACTCATCGAGTTTTGAGGCGAAAACCTCAACCGATTCCGAGCGTGTGAATTTTTTAAGCAATAAGTTCCAAGTGAAACAAATTCTTATCGCGAAAAAATTACGACGAATATCCAACCGAGAATGCGGAATGCTTTAAGCCTTTGAATGTGTTAGTGTTCGACTAAGGCCATTGGGTTTTAGCAAGTGTTCAAGGGGATGGTTTTCAGAATGCAATATTTTGAATGTCAACATGAGGTCAGTACGTATCCGTCGTTGGGTAAAATCGTGTAGGTTCAGTTTTAACAATTGCTCTGTGAAAGGCAAATTTCTGTACCGGGAGACCAACTTTGTAGCACGATAATGAATCCTGTGGAGTAATTCGATATCCTTTCTCAGCCATGGTGCCCAGGCTTGGAAGGAATATTCCATAAAAGGACGTATATACGTGTTAATTACCCGGTGTAGGGTTTCGACCATACAAATCCTGAATATTGTTTTTTAGAAGACTCAAGATACAGCAATGATGTCCAGTTTCAAGGTTAAACGACACCCAGATAGCAAGATCTTTTTTTACGGTGGTCCAAGTAGATACGTGTGGTGCACTTCGATCTGATTTATCAACCGATCTTGTAACAAAGGGTATGATTTAAAACACCACCACGCTTTGCGCATTTAATCAAACTCAAAATATATCATATCGTTCGATTGCGGATGACGTTGCCCATCATGTAAGCCATCCTAGGCTGGTCTCGCTCAATTTGTTAGCGATTATCGTCGTCTACTTTTGTGTTGTGACTGAGAGTAGTGTTTTGCATATCACCCGAAAGCTCAAGATAATCACTTATCGCGTCTGAATTTCACACATCCGCAATAAGACATACATTGTGTGCATTGCTCGACTGATATGATCATTCTTTCAAGAAGAAGAATGCGAGGTGATCTTATCCCTGCATGTAAAGTTCTTACAACTGTTCCCCAGACCTTAGATAACTTGTTTCGAAGTAATCTGTTGGCAGCATTCAAGGTCATGGTTACAAGCTGAAAATACCCCACTTGAATGAAACTGCCATAGCTAGTTGGGTTTGATGCATGTGTAATCATCATTATTTAAAACACAGCTTGCTTAATACACTCGAGTTAACCTCAACATTACCCACCCATGTTTAGGGATATGTTTGCATTCACCGAGTAATGAGGCCCAACTCAAATCATATAGACGTCTATAATTTTGTATTTATAACTAGATATCGTGATATTACATAGTTTATTCGAAGATTCATTAAAATATGTTATACGAGCAAAAAGCTATGCTTTACAATACCCACAAAAATGTACATCGGGTCGGATGGTAAAAAAATATCAAAATATTCTTGGAGAAAACTGTCAAAATGCTTTTGAGCCATAAATGTCGAATCTTGATCAAAAATACGAAAATAACATTTTTTAGCATCGGATTTTACATTCAATATCTCATTGTGGCAGAAATAATGAAAAACAAAAATGATAAAAAATCAAATAACATAATCATTGCATATACTGCTCGAACTTTGTGAAAAATGCTGTTTTTTAACAGAAAATCGCAAGAAGTTGATAACGCACAAATTTTTATAGAAGTAATTTTGTTAAGGAAGCACACAAAAAGTCATAAAAAATCCGAGAACTGAACATCGAGGTCCTTTCTAGATGGCTGGAGTTGTATGATGACTGATGAATTATTTTACGTCGCATTTTCACCTGCGATTTGAATGGGCTCAATTTTAAGGATAAAATTAAAACGATCTGTAATACAAATGAATGTTCCTATAAAATTTAATCAAAATATTTTATCGTGTTAGCATTCATGAGGTTAAAAGAGGAGTAAAACTGAGACCAAGTTTGAAATGAAGTAAAAAATGTAGGTAGGAAATGAATGTTTGGATAATTTTTCAATTCCAAGTGTGTGTCAATCGGGAACAATAAAGGTTTCAGGTGAATGGGGTCAACGCAGTGTTATTGAATGTTAAATTGTAACGTTCCATTGAATAGAATTTCATTAGGCGAGATAGCAATTTCTGGGTGTAAACTTTTCCACAATAAGCATACACGGATTGCATAAAAGTACCGACGACACTTTTGGCGGAAATTTGATATTGGAAAGGTCGGATTGGGACTGTGGTTCATATGACTGGAGCAAAATTTAAAGAGGTGCCTGACTAGGTTGGAAGTCGAATAATTAAATTGATCTTGGAAAATTATTTGCTTTGCAGAGCCAACCACAGGTGTACGCCGAGCTCGCCAAGGGGAATAATTTAGCTGATCAGGATCCGTATGCAAAATTTCTTTAAATCAAACACAGCAAAAGCATCATGGACACGATAGTAATATGCTCCATCTGTGGGCTAAGAAAATATTTGGAGATGGTCGACACATTCTAAATTTATCATTCTTAAGTTTTTTGCCTGACATTTTCGGCTCGAAGGGGTCCTGAATTCTCAATTAAATAAACACATAAGACAGAAACCAATCTTTCAATCACTATCTAACCCAGTCTTATACGGATCGATCTGTCGTGAACCAAATCACTATAACAAAAGTTTATTTCAGGTTCCTCAAGTTCACATGTAATTTGTCATATTCTCATCTCTAATGAAGATCATTGGCTTCTAGACATATATATGGAACATGGAATATGGATATAAGACAGATCGGCTCTAAAAACGGGAACCTGGAACATTCGATCCATGCATCCTGGATTTTATTTCGACGTTTCAAACATCAGATGCGTAAGAAACTTATTTGTTATAAACAATGAACTGAAGGAGGCTCTGATGAGCTTCGAGTGCCTATAGAGGTGTTTATCGTGCGAAACATCTTAATAAAAGCGACAGAAAAAATCAGAAGCGGCAGCAAACGGATTCGAACTGTACATCTCGAAAGCAGTATTGGTGCCATTACATTGGTCAATGTTTATGCGCAGACGATCACTTTGACACCTGCTGAAAAAAGACGTTTATTATCAACTCATTGCAACAGTCCTCAAAAACGTGCGAATGAAAAACTATGTTGTGATATTCGGTGATTTCAATGCCATAGTTTTGTTGCAGATCACGGTTAGAGTGCAAAATTTCTAGAGAAGTTCGGAGTAAGTAGAACAAACGATAATGTACAACAACGTTTGGGAACTATGGACACAGTTCAGTCTATGTGTCACTATCTCATTTGTTCCGAACAATTTCACAACATAAATTCCCTTGGAACAAACCTCGGTCTCATCATTTGCATTAATGATCTTATTCCTGTTAGGCTCATTAATATAAGATGCTTACTCTTTACCAGATCATATCAAATCGCAGACTGAGACACTAATTATTCACTGGTTTGTGCAAAATGGAAGCTTCATCAGGCTAGATTTCGCCGCGCCAAAATCGACTTGGAAGTCCAAGATCGACGTTACCCTAATTTGGTTGACTCATTGATGTTAGAAGAAATACCTCACCAATTATTCTACGGATCGAGCTGTCGTGACACAAGTTTAGGTTACCCATCTGGAAATATTGTTGTTGTTGTTGGCCTCCTTCGGTCGATTTTGACCATGCATGTACATCACAATTTTCATGAATGTTCATGTTCTACAGCTTTTGGAATGATTAAACATTCCGATTCGGGATGAACAATCTCTCCCGCAGCGCTGGCAACGATAGTCAGAACTCAGTTTTAATGCATCACTTGCACGCCGGCAGCGTTATCTACGTTCAGCAGCGAAGAGCTGTATCTGCTCCTCCCCAGCTTGCAGACGATGCTTTACACAATGTTTCCAATGTGTGCGATCAAGAGCAAGTTCTTCTTAACTCGCTGGGTCAATGCCAAGAGCTTTCATATCTCATCTGCAAACGTCTTTGTACCGACCATTTTCCATTTTGTAGACATGACCAAGCCACCGCAAGCGGCGCTTTGAAAGCACTGTAGCGTTAGTCACTCTGTCCATCCACGATATATTCCAGATACGAAGGATGCTTCGTAGATGAAAAGCATTCAGCTTCCGTTCGTGCCTTGCGTGATTGGTCCATGTTTCACTGCCGTACATTAAAGCAGAAATACATCGGGAAATATAATTTTCTAATATTGTGTATATAATGAAGATCATTGGCTTCTAGACAAATATATATTACTGAGAAATCCGATGATCAAAGGTTTTCCTAAAGTTGTAGGGCTATTAAACTTGTTAGAAATGAGATAGATTCGAATAGATAATAAAATTTGGAATCGCATAGAATAAACATTTGATGACGAAAGTATTTCTTGAGAAATATCCACTAAGTACCAACTGTTAGAACGAAAATAGAATATTATATGTTTTGCTAACAACTGATTCTCATGAATGAGTCAGCATTAGATGAACTGATAAACAATTCTCTGAAAGTTCTGTATGAATCTCCAGAGATGTCACCCGTATCACTGAAATATTTGTTCTTCTTGCTTTTTCGGAACTTGTTCAAAGTGATTCAAAGTTGTAATGGTCTAAAAAGCATTTAGCTTAACAATACCCATAGGATGGAGTTATGAGGTATATACAATAAAAAAGAAGAAGAACAGGGAAACTCATGTAGTGTAAATCGTATCAAAATTTGGGTTGTTTCTCAAGTATTTGTCCAAATTAGCTTTAAAATATCCAGGTTGGCTGAGTGTGTAACAGTGGAGTGGAGGGTGTTCCATGTGAAACTTACACGTACAGCTTAGGAATATCTTCGACAGTTCAGTCTTGAAGTGGGAATAAGCACTGTAAGTTCATGTTTCCGACTGGCACGGGGTGGCGAGCGTGTGAAAAGTTTGGACAAGGGATGGTTAGGGACGTGCATAATATTGTACATCAGAATCAGGTCACCTCTTAGTCGACGACAACGAAAGTCGAAAAGATTGAAACTCCTCAAACGTTCTTCATATGGTTTAGCAGCTAGTCCGGGTACAAGCTTTGTGGTTCGGTGGTAAATACGCTGCAGAAAATTGATGTCTTTCTGAATCCAGGGTGACCAAGCCTGAACAGCGTACTCCATCGCTGGTCTCAGATAGGTGTTCATGATACGGGGCACCGACTGATTGGAGAATCTGTCGAAAATTCGTCTCAATAACGCCAATACTTGTGACGCCTTTTTGTAAGCCGCTTTGCACTGCAGTGAAGTCTTCAGACTTGAACTGGTCCAAACACCCAAATCCTTCTCTTCAGTTGTCCAGACGAGTTGGTGGGATCCAAGAGTGTAGTTGTAATTAACAGTCTTTCCAATGTTTAACACCTTGCACTTTTGGGAGTTGAATTGTAGTTTGTTTCTCAAAGACCAATCGTGCAATGTGTTTAGATCCTTCTGCAAAGTTTCACAGTCATCATTTGTGCGTATGCTTCTCCAAAGATTTATATCGTCTGTAAATAACATAATCTTGCATTTAACACGCTCGGGAATGTCGTTTGCGTAGATCAAAAACAAAATCGGTCCGAGGACCGAACCCTGGGGCACTCCGCTCGTAATTTTAAATATTTCGATAAGGCGCCGTCCACTCTGACTTGGGCAATCCTGTCGCGTAAATAGTTTTCTAGCCAAGCAAGAATTTTTCCTCTTATCCCGTGCAATTCAAGTTTCTGGATTAAGATACTGTGATTGACGCGTTCGAAAGCCTTTGACATGTCTAAAAGCATGCGTGGATGGAGTAACCATTGTCCACACACTCAGTCCAGTCGTTTAAGGTGAGCACGAGGTTAGATAGACATGAGTGATGTTTCCTGAAACCGTAATGTTCAGTCGCAAGCAGTCTATTGTTTTCGAGGTGATGGGTGATCTTTTCCGCTACTAAACTCTCTAGAACGTTAGAAATTACTGGCAACAACGTAACTGGTCTATAGTTCGCAGCGTCAGATCGACTCCGGCCCTTGTAGATTGGTGTGATGATGCCAGATTTCCATTCCGCGGGAACGATACTATTTTCGAGCGAAATTTGGAATAATGTGCTGAGTGGACCACACAATGAGGATGCGCATCGTTTGAGGATAAAAGGAGTGATTCCATCTGCTCCTGGTGACTTTGCGGTATTCAAACGAAGAAGTCTGAGCATGACACACTCATTGTTTATTGAAATTTCATTTAGTATTTCATTGAAAAAGCCGATCGAATGCGGCGTAAGATGCACTGATTCCTTGGGGCAAAAAACTTTGCAGTAGTAACCTGCAAGAACTTCGGCAGCCTCGAACGCAGTCGTAGTTAGACCATTTGGTGTGCGTAGTGCTGAGATTCCTGGCTTAATTTTCGATGTAGTGTTAACGATCTGGTACAGGACTTTGGGGTTCCGCTCCATCATGGTCAGTAGTCTTGCCTGATGAGACTGCTTATCCTCGGTGATAAGAGAGGTGACCTTGTTTCTCAACAGACGATATGTTTCCCAATTATCTGGCATCGGATTGTGGACATAGTTTCTCCATGCATCGTTGCGTATCTTAATCCACTTCCTTGTGCGGCTTCTCAACGTGAAGGTAAATAGTTTTTTCGCTGTCTTTGGCACAAATCTGGAATGTAGGTTTATTTCATCACACAGCTTCTCTATGAAGTTTACCCAAGAACGATGCACGTCCGTGGTGTCTGGTTTCCAGTCAGAAATCGTTCGAATAGCATTGTGAAGACTTCCAATATCCAGTTGTAGTTTTGTTTTGTTGATGTCATTCGTTCTCTCAGCTTGACAAACATAATCGAATAAGAGGACCAGGTGGTCGCTAGAACCCAATGGAGTTTCGTAGCCGAGATTTTCGACGGCATGTTCCTCACTCGTTAGTATTAGATCCAGGACGGATGGCATGTTACCATCTCCATATCTAGTGTTATCAAATACGTGGTTATAAAAAGGAATATCGAAGGTCAGTTCTTGGAACGCATCGTCGAGTGAATTCGTTGAAAGAGCGTTTTTCCTTATCAAGTTTGGAAGGTTGAAGTCTCCCATAACCAGGAGTGGCGTTTGAAATCTGGCAGCCAGAAGTCGAATTTTCTGGAGTAGTTCAACATTGTGCGCGTCACTTGGAGCCCGATAAATCACGCCAACAATGCAATCATCTCTAGTTGTCAGCTTAATTGAGCACCACAGAGTATCCTGTACACGTAGGTCAATATCGTCAAATTCTCTGCAGGATAACTGTTGGTTGTAGTAAAGTGCTACGTCACCGCCGCGTCCCGTACGGTCTTGACGGAGAAGAGACATGCGTTTCAGTGCCAATTCATTGTCTGATAAATGAGGTTCAAACCATGTTTCGGTAATTGCAACTAAGTCCGGTGAGTGCTGTGTACATACGGTATCAAGCTCCTGTATTTTGTTTCTCAGACACTGCGCGTTTGTATAGAGACA
>JACCGJ010013420.1:0-20709 GCA_013407085.1 Atriophallophorus winterbourni
GCGAGCCATGTAATATGATGTCAAAACGAATGGGTAGATGCTGTCGAAAGCTAGTTTTTGGATTAGTTATGAGACTTACCGGTAGCCCAAATTCAAGAAGGAGAAGTTTGTAACTAATCATTTAGATCACGTTGCTGACAAAAGTTTCGTCAGATTACGGGTTTCAGTACAAACTGTGGTCAGGTTTATATTCCGTTGACGTGAACAAATCTAATTTGGCGAATCGCTGACCAGCAGCTATCAAATTCTGGTAATACATTAACCTGGTACTTCAATCACTGCACACGGGTGCTCATGCAAGTTAATGTTCTTCCGCTACAGAATCGGACTCCGGATTTTGTGATGTCGCACGCAGACACATAATTAAAGGATTTCAGGACACGCAGACGAGTGCAACATTTCATATTGATCTCGCTTAATTATCTCAACAAGCAGAACATCTACCATGCCTGTGTGTATCTTAGACAACTTGGGATTTATCTGGTATTTGCAAGTTCAACTAGAACACCTTTAGTTTGAATAATTTTCTATCATAAGATGATTTATAATGTACGTTAACTATAGTCCTACATATCTAGGTCATTAAATACGGTTGCATGACCAAAAAATGTACAAAATTATTCACCCTTAGCCATTATAACCACCCACCTTTACTCGTGTGATGTAGTATCAGCTAAATTCTCTTAGGGTCAAAGCCACTAATCGAATTGCCTACGTGTCTTGACTTCAGATTTGTTGTTAGATATTTGGCTCTGAGGCTTTCTGTGTGCGGTGGAAGGAACGCTGCTGGGACACCTTTCCTGTTTTGTCAGTCAGACTTGGTCTTAGATAACGTTTGTGTCTAAAGCGATATATTTCTCAGAACAGATCTAACCGACGGTATTCAAATTTCTTCCGAAAATTATAAGAACCAATTGGCTATCAATGGTATACCGGTTAATCACTATCAATACAGTAATTTCTAATGCATGTATTAGAGGAGATGCTTCACTATGACCTTGTTGAGTTTAGTAGGGTAATACTATTACAAAAATTTCTGCCTGATAAGTTCACCAACTGGTAAATGACTTACACGAATAGAAGAACGTAAGACGTGCGTTGTTTGTCGATGTGATTTAAAATTTTGCTTGTCAACATCTCGATCAACAATGATTTAACTTCAATCTTGTTACAAATGATTTCAGTTGAAACAGATAAAATTATTTTGAAGGACGTTCTTTAAATTTTTCATTGAATTTACTTGATATTACTCATGAAGTAAACCGGTTGCTAGAGCATCCTAATGACTGATTAGACGCCACTGCTAGCACTAGAAAATTTAGACCTTTCGATCGAGCGAAAATTCTGTGCTCAATGTTGATCTGCCAAGCAATTCTTCGGTCTATCGCTGTGAGCGCCGCGGGGCCAATGTTTCTACCAGAATCGGAATATTTAACCATTCGAGACGCTGTGGAGCATGACAAAATTTCATGCTATTTTTATGTGCATTCAAGATCGACATCGACCGAAGGAGGCCAACAACAACTTCTGTCGATGTCGACCATGGAGAACGATGATTTCGTGCTCCGCGCCGTCTCATATGACCTGATTCGTGAGGAACGACTCTCCACCTGATTTGACGGTACTATATCGATCGGTTTCATTTGCATGCTTTTGGAGTGATCTATGATCTGCTCTTTCCTAGAAGTAAGATTACGCCTCAAGCTGTGTTACAAAAGTTGGCGTTCAATAAACACGTTTTCAACTCCTATAGTGAATGTGAAGAGCTTTCATTTATCTCTTGCACAACCTCAATTTTAGCGCAAGTGTAGTGTGTGCGGTTAACACATGGTGTTAAATGCAGTTATCTACGAGAGGTTGGACTGGCGAATAAGTCTACAGAAAGATATAGAGATTACTAGAATCTCACTAAATAGAAATATTACCTAAAATGAAGACAAGATATTCCATTCTATTTTACACATGTTTCGTTTATATGCAATCAATTTAAACTGCGATCACAGTATTGATTATAAAAAGCTGTGAACCATTATATGAAATCATATTGTGAGCTGGCGAATTAGATTTTCCAAAGGCCCGCGTTGGCATAGCATACATCAACTTTCTCCGTTAACGCGTATATAAATTGATTGCTAAATATTTGTAATCGATCACCGACTATTCGACGCACGATTCAAATTTAGCGGGCTTTCCCGTGCAAACTCATGTTCATCCTTAATAATAAAAAGACTTTGAACCATTTATTATACTTGTAATGATTAACAGGCATCAGCTACGAAATGCAATTGCGTACCAAGTAATCAACCGTTTTTAATGGCATGTACAAAATTACAAGTTAATTGTCAACCGATCTACGTCCACACACACAGAATTCCGACACGCAACATAAACATTGCAGATCGGATTTTAATTGCGTCGGGGCCTGGTGCGCAGTAATCGTCCAAGTACTTGTAAGACTCGTGACAATTCATTTTTGAAACCATGGATTTCAAACTGTTCCATGTGGTTCTATTCCATTTACTTTGTAAGACGCTCACTTTCATATTTAATTTGCGTCTTAGTTGAGATTCAGGCAGAGGTGTGGACCGTCGGCATCCCAAAGGTAAGTGGTTTATCCCCATTGACAAATTGAGATTATTTTATCATGGTTTGTTCGTGTGTTTATTTGTACGCCTGACGAACCCAAATCAAATTGTAATTTAGTTTCATTATAGTCACTATTCGAACTTGAACGCTAGCATCAAGATCGATTTTCCCCCGACTTAATATTACCGGTGATGGGCACTATATAGCGGAAATAACAGTTTTAAACTCCGCGCGCATTTGGCTTTTATCCAACATCATGATCTATGGCATTTGAAATAGAACGGATTTCATTGCTCACATCTCCGCATTTTGTAAAATGATGTTGATGGTTGGCTTAGCCAAAATTGAAACAACGTAACTTGACTGGTTGATTTGCGAAGCTACTTCGCTGTCGAAAACGTGCTCGTGATCCTATTGTTTAAGCGTGTATTTTCGGTTTAATGATTCGTCATTCACCAACCATTAAATCTCTTTGTATTTGAGAATAAGTTAAACAGAAATGAATGTTTTGTAGCGTAAAATTTGCCTCAAATTCTTGATCCGGAGTCGAACACGGAAATGGATAAAAGTGAGAAACTGTGGGTGGAAAAGCCTACCGTTTTTTGGGAATAAAGTTTATAAACTTGTTCAGGAGGATAAAGAAGAGTATCAAATCAACCTGATGGATAAAATTGAATGAAGCCTGATGCTCCTCTTCCAAATCATGAACAGAAAGACCAGGGTAAACCCGGGCGTTTCCGCTTTACTTACTACGACTGGAACGACATCCACTGCTCTCGAAACCTCCAATGAATGCGCTCAATTTTACTCTAGAGTGTTCTACCCTAATGAGCGATTATGTTATGCTAGGCCTGCATTCAGATCACAAATTAACACAATACGCGAAATCTCGGTGAAAACCGAGAGGTTCCTGGGAAGGCTACTTCGGTAAAATACCAAAAATCCACGTGTGCTGATGAAATAAAACCTTTCCTCCTAAAAAATGCACCCATCCTCTAGTCTCACCACTCTCTTATCTTTCCAACCTGTCACCGAGTTGTAGGTTCTCAATGACTAGAAAAGTGGATTAATCACTTCGATATACAAAGGAGGGAACCGATCCGATGTGTCTAACTACAGACCAGTCACGTTGTTGCCAGTGGTCTCTAAAGTTCTCGAACGATTTGTAGCTGACAAACTTATCAAACACTTGGAACAAAATAAGCTTCTTTCCATTGCACAGCACGGATTAAGGACAAGATACTCCTGTCTCACCAATCTTCACATAACTCTTGATAATTGGACTCGAGCCGTGGACGATGGATACCCTATCCATGATTGTTGCTTGGATATGTCTAAAGCTTTTGACCGTGTTAACCACAGCATACTGCTACAAAAATTGGAGCACCTCGGGGTTTGCGGCAGATTATTGGCCTGGATACAGGATTACTTGACTTGTAGAGTCATCGGGGTTAGAGTTGATGGGGCAGCATCCAGCCCAGTAGAAGTTACAAGTGGCAGACATCAAGGCCCAGTCTTGGGGCCAATCCTCTTCCTGGTGTACGCGAACGATATACCTAAAATTGTACACAACAAAATCATTTTATTTGCGGATGACATCAAAGTCTGGACTAGCGTACGCACCATAGAAGATTGCAAAATTCTACAAAAGATCTCGAAGCACTTCATACGTCGTCATTATGAAACTGCTTACAATTCAACATCCAAAAGGTAAAATGTTAAACGTCTGTATATCCTTCGAATTCACATACTCTCTGGGATCTCGGCAATTTTCATGGGTTACGGAAGAGAAAGACCTGGGTGTGTGGATTCGCAGTAACTTGAAGTCTTCATGGTAGTGTTCTGTGGTATACAAAGTGTCCTGCTAAAGCTTAGCACAGTTCAAAAGGGTCTTTGTTAGTTTCACAAAGCAGGCACTCGCAAGTATAATTACCACCTATATCCGGCCAAAAATGAAGTAGGCTGTTCAAGCATGGACAACCCAACAGGCCATACGAGGATCGGATTTCAATTTTAAACCTATTTGACTGTTCGTACCGCCGTGTCAGGGGTGATTATATCCTGCTGTTCTGCATACAGTGAATCACACCTCTAGATCAAATTTTCGTAGGTTTTTATTTGCTATGTTAGTTTGCTTTATCGGGATATCTCTAGCTCCCAACATCATTTGTGCATCAAATATAGACAAGTTCAAGTCTGAAATTGACAAGTTTATGTTAACAAAATCCAACCTTGCACCTCAGTACAAAAGCTAACTTTCCATATCGCCAAAACATCTTTGTTCTATTTATTCATGCCCAATATTTTAATCTGTGGTTATCAGTCATTAGTAATTATTAAAACCTTGAAAAAATACTTATAACCATCAATAACCTTGAATACATAACATTTGTATACCGAGTTACACCGGTGATCCAAGTTATGTATTTTCTACGCGTAAAAATATAATTCTTGGAGTGATTAGATGACTCAAGACAATTAACTGTTTGTTTGATTATATTATGGAAATTTTTTAATATAAAATAGCAAACATATGAAGTTGCTTTATTGTAGATGAGTTTGTAATCACGTTAAATCACCCGAGGTTAAATCTCACCCAGGTGCTAACCTTTCGTACTTTGTTGACTCATGATTAGAAGACAATGGATCCCACTTTTCGATTGCTTTCGTTTCACGCCAAAGGCAACCCATCCAGCGTTAAGCACGTTAACCAATCAATCCCACAACACAAAAATCTACAAAGTGCTTCTAGACCCATGGCACGAATTGCTACTGAAGATTGTAGAAAAGTCAAGATCAGAGCGACACATGTGTATTCACTACACGTCAACAAACATATAAATCATCATGGTGATTACAATACAGAGATAGACACACTGACAGCTACTGCATTCTGATTGAACAATGAGTATTCATGCTGACAGCCACTCCACATCCTTCCGTTTTTCAAATGAACTTACGTACTGTGCGGTTGCGGTTGAATTTATATCGTTCAACTGTATCGTTCACTTGACCGAGGCAATATTCTTCGAGCTTCGCGAAGATTGTTTCCAAGACATCTGCATCTTCGTTCTCATCAAAGGTGGAACACTGTATGAACTTCGTCGCCTGTTCACCAAGCGCATTCCTCAGCGTCACCATTTGATACGTTTTATCGGTATTCGTTAGATTCGCCAACGTCCGAAAGTGGCTTAACTGTTGCTTCCACAGTTTCCATCTCTGGTTCGCTTGACCGAGGCAATGTTCTTCGAGCTTCGCGAAGATTGTTTCCCAGTCGTCTGTGTCTTCGTTCTCATCAAAGGTGAAACACTGTATGAACTTCGTCGCCTGTTCACCAAGCGCATTCCTCAGCGTCACCATTTGATACGCTTTATCGGTATTCGTCAGATTCGCCAACGTCCGAAAGTCGCTAAACTGTTCCTTCCACAGTTTCCATCTCTCTGCCAATCCTTCATCACCTTCCATTGTGAGTGTTGCCGGTGGTCGAACATTAAAGCCGCTAAAACGGGCGTTGTGAGTTCTATCTGACGGTTTCTCGTCGATCACCCTCGTCACCATGTAGAAAAGTCAAGATCAGAGCGACACATGTGTATTCACTACACGTCAACAAACATATGAATCATCATGGGAATTATAATACAGAGATAGACACACTGACAGCTACTGCATTCTGATTGGACAATGAGTATTCATGCTGACAGCCACTCCACAGAGATGATTTGAACGCGGAAACACGCTTGAGTCTCGCTACCATTTATACTCATACTGTCATTTTTCATACCTATTTAGTCCTCGATAATCTGACATTATCTTAGCCAATGTGCAGTCGATGGCTTTGCGGCACTTTGCCTGGATCATACTTGTGATTTCATTCATATGCACGTGAAACGTAACTAGTCAGTGGCCTATTATTTATAGTGAAATCACGTGGCGTGCTCAGCCTGCCTGCCACGGTCGTCGTTTTGATCCGATTTGTTAGTCGCTTCCGCGGTAACCGGTTCCTCCAAAGCCTGATCACGCTGATGAATTGCACATCGCTCTGCGGTGGCGGACGATAACAAATTGCTCATGTCTTCAAATAAGCAATCAATGGAACAGTTCTCATGCAATTTTTCTGAATCCTCAGTTATAGTGAGTCCGCGAATGTTTTCGTCGGACTTTTCTGTGATTCCTGCACTTGTGTTATCTTTGCATAAAAGAGATCAGAGATCTCATGATTGGCACTCTATAAGACTTCGCAACTCAACATTATGATGGTTGATCTCATTATTCGGATGGTTTTACTGATGATTAACACATATATTTAATAATTTCACTTCGTTTCATATTAAGGAATTTCATCTTCATTATAAAAGTCCTTTCAACCGAAACCATAAGTTTTCAGATATTTTTCAAAGTTGTTTTTATAAAAAAATGGAATAGGGTGTGAAACAGTGTTTTTGTTTCACCATAGGCTCCAATTATCTATAATTATTGGCAATTCAATTCCATATTAACAAGTTGGCCAAATGTTTGCAACTAAATCGTTAGAATGATGTAAACATTTGATCCTAATTTTTTAAACATGGTACTCGTACCAAACGCAAACAGTTTAGCGATACGTAGTGACCTCCTGTTGACATTTAAAATCCTGCATAATGAAAACCATCCCCTTAAACACTTGCTAAATCCCAATGGCCTTACTCGAACACGAACACATTCAAAGGCTTTAAGCATTCCGCATTCTCGATTGGATATTCGTCGTAATTTTTTCTCGGCAAGAATTTGTTTCACTTGGAACTATTTGCCTGAAGAAATCACACGATCAGAATCTGTTGAGGTTTTCGCTTCCAAACTCGATGAGTTTATGACGAACCATGCGGTATGTGACTGTCTCTATTAATTTTTGAGATATTTTATATATATTTTCATATATTCCATATACCTTGTCATCCTATGGTTATTGTTAAGCTTACTGCTTTTTATACCATAAAATTTTCTGAGTTTCTGAGTTTCTGAATCAGCATGTATGAAACTTAAGCGCTGGAGTGAAATGTGTCAAAACATTTTCTTCTAATAATTGCGGAATGTACTATATCACACAAATTAGAAATGCTGGGAATCGAGTGACAGGAAACCAAATAAATGCAGCGTGTGTACCTTAAATTGTGTTGCGTCATTTGTGCCTAAATCAGAAATAATCCGATGTGAAGACCACGCGTGGAACGACAGTCCCGACTGCTTTCAAATACGTGTGAATTAATTTTGACTTATTCGAAATAAAATGGGTTAAATCGCTTTACTGGTTATATAACCAGTATATAATGTGCTGTGCGGACGCATAAATTCATGCCCTCGTGAGTTTGGATTTATTTAATCACTTTTTTGGTTTATATATCATTAAAATTGACTCTGTCTCTCCTTCGGTACGTTTCAACTTCGAGCAAAATAAATCGTTGGAAATTCAATTTTTCAAGTTATAACCCATGCGAGCAATAACGTTGGCAATTGAGAATAAAGTTGTTGTTTGAATAATTCTAAGATCGCACTATTTTGAATCGGCTGATACTACGTCCAACTCTGTCAGATCGACACTGGTGGAACTGCATTAATTTTATGTGTTGTGATGCTCACATTCTCATCCGTTACACCACATTACCGGTTTCTGGGTGTTTGCCGTCGTCAGGTGGATACAGTAATATCAGGTTCAGTGAGCCTCGAGATAATTGTAATGTAGTAGACAAAGATTGCATTGTATGCCACTGTCTTATTAGTTTCTTAAAAAGAACGACGATGTTCAAATACAAACCGCAAAGTGATTTTTGGGGAAGCGCTCTAGGCGCTTATAAAAGACCAGTATATTGTGGTGTCTTACTGTTAGCTAAAGACGTTCACATTTTCCCGCTTGGATCGCATCAGCTCAATCCATCGCATTCATTGCACAGATAAATATCGCTCGATAAACAACCGCATCGAGAATTGCACTGACTCATCTCTGACTGGATTGCAAAAATGATAAGAAGGATGGCCTCAATGCTTAAGACAAAGAAAGCTGCCTGTGATGTGTCACCCAGGCAACAAAGGGGCAAGATTTCTTGCTGTAAAAAGCTTAGTCTGTCTGGGTAAAGTACACGCCAATAGTTATATGGCTTTAACACAAGAAGTATTATCGTTTATAAACAACGTTGATTTCCTGTTGGATGCTACGCCTGTAGTGCATGTTCAGGTAAGCCGCCTAGTGAGGCGGTCGAAAATACGCCTCACGGGGCGAAGTAGGAATCTCGCAAAGAGACTTTGGTAAATCTTTTCCGTCAACTCGAGAGAACACTCAAACACCTTATGAGCGACAAAAATACAATTACCTCGCCAACTCAATCAGATATGAATATAGCTCATGACGGCAGAAATGATCAGAAATCTTAGCAAAAGACTGACCCGTAACGAGGATTGGTAACCGTATATCGGGGAGTAATGATGGTGTACATCGTGTGCCATGCTAATCGTGGTCCTTATCTGATAAATCGATGAACTTTAAAGCCAGTACTAAACACCGTCTACTTGACAGTTATGAGAAACCCAATTAACGCAACATATCCATTCATTAAATTATGCCTCTCTGTGTAATCTTTACAGATGTACCCGAGTCGACAGATATATTTTCTCAGCGAGACAAGCACATGAGCTCAAGGAATGGACTAATCTTAATACGCATTTTACGTGAAACCGATAATACCTTGAATAGTAATCCTCGTTTGCATGCATTTTCATTATACACACCATTTAAGCGCAACATGTTTACCGATAAAACCTTGTTTGATTGCGCGTTTAAGCGATTTAAATGCTGACCACACGTAGATCAGGCGCGCTTATTAAGTGTGACCTTACGGGCTGAATATGATGTGAGAGATTCCATTCATCACGCATATCTACTCGGAGCTCTTCACGGTATGATCTTACTAGTCCAAACCGGTATATTCTAGTGGGAAAGAATGGGTTAAACCACTTGCTGGGACAAGTCTACTTCTCGAAGTATAATCTTCCTCGGTGTCCCCGAAAATATTGATGCAATATCAGCTTTGGAACCCATACAACACGATTTGAAGCAGCGGTTGACTTTGCCAATACCATTGGATCTCGTGAATCAATGGTTGTAGACATATTTAAACCTAGATCCGTCAACTACAAAGGCGACGGGCCCAGTCCTATCATGACCACTTTCGAATGACCCACATGACTGTTGCAATCAATAACAATTGGACATTAAACGCGCAATAATTGCATTTGACGTTAGACTAAGTCTACGCAAGCATGCCCCCTTGCATAAACCTAAAGAATCACCGCAATTGTTTGCTATCAATATCATCACTGTTCGTCAAGATCTTGTCTAAAAAATCGAAAAAGACAACTTGGAAGCGATTCTGTAAGATACGGAATCACGTCACGTCTCTTATAAGAGAGGACCGCCTACTGGAACTTGATCACGAAAATGAAGAAGAATCATAATCTTCTTTACATGATAGTAAATGAGCGATCAAGGGTTTTTTGTACGTACCCCCAATGGTATGTCTCATTCTGCACAAGATACCGCCGATGTTTTAGCGAGGTCTTACTCAATTGTTGTATCGAAATTTGCCTAATTAAGAGAGTTTTATTAAAATGACTGTCAATGAATACATTGTTAACCTGATACTTTTTAAATTAAAGAGAAAGAAGACAGAATTACCTCCTTCATACTCCGCCTGTGTTGAATTTCTCTGACTGCTACTCTCACACGCCTGTTTAATCTCAGCCTACATAATAGGAAAATACTACCGCAATGAAAATCAGGATTGATTACATCCATTTTTTAACGGTGGTAGCGGTTCAGATACAACAAAACATAGCGGTAACGCTATTTCCGGTAATCTCTTAACCTTGGTTCAGTCGAACCCTAGGGGTTCGGTGAGTCCTTTTCTGAGGTTCGACGGTTTGGTTGGGCTAAGTCTGACATCCTTGGGTAGTGTTCGTTTTCCTTTTTTCCATTCCGACATTACTATTTCGGCCATAGCGCTGGTCAAGAACGTAATCTTCAGAGGTTTCGGTCCATCCAGAAAACACGTTATTACTTTACGCGCCATGGGATTCACCGGTTTTTCACATGATTTGCACGTTACTTCGGGACAATTCTGCGTGTCGAGATTCGTCCTATCAGCTGGGCCGGCCGTGACCATTGTTGCGTTCGCCGGGTCCAGGTACTTGGCAATGAGGTCAAGTTGGTTACATGTCGCTGTCACAGTTCGATCGATCGATTTTGTCTGTATGTTGAATCTCGTGATTGGTAGCCTGAAGTGGGTTGTTCGGCTGAGTGGTGGGCGTTTGGTCGGCAGGTCGATGTGGTTGCTTCGGAACTCGTGATTTCGTCATTTTGCAAATAATTCACTATAGCTCGTTAACCACACAAGGTAGAATACAGAGACAGTTATCAAAATGCGTAGCTCAACGCGATCTTTGCATTGAAAGCAAAACCGTAGAATAGTTAACGATTGGAAAAAGTTTGCGCGCGTGAGCAAACTGTGATATTTACGCCGACGTGACGTCACGCTCTGCTTGACTATTATTGGTTGCAGCTGATCACGCCACATCGCTTGGCCTTGATATCTGTGGTGACTGCTGCAGGCAGCTCGGGCCAATCAGTAGTCGAATTGTGACTGTCCTGGTCGTACGTGATTTGTGATTTCCCTTTCAATACTTCAACCCCTTGATACTAACTATGTCGAGCAAAAAAAGGAAGTGGTCGGACGAATAAGTTCAGTAGGGGTTCACGTGTATAACGGAACGTGATGGGAGTCAGTGCAAGTGATGCATGAGACAGTTTGTGCACTTATACAATATATAGTTATATACATATGTTTTGAATTGGACCAAAAAAACATTTTATTTTTCCAACTACGAAGGGTTCAATGAATGCATGTATGGAACTTGTAGGGTTCGGTACCACCAAAAAGGTTAAGAACCACTGCTCTAAGGCGATGGAGAGCATAGTGGCCGCGAGCATACCCTAACACCTAGAACCAAAAAATATTTTGACTGTACTCTGTGGAGTGGCTGTCAGCATGAATACTCATTGTCCAATCAGAATCCAGTAGCTCTCCGTGTATTGATCTCCGTATTCTAATTCCCATGGATGATTGATATGTTTGTTGACGTGTAGTGAATACACATGTGTCGCTCTGATCTTGACTTTTCTACATGGTGACGAGGATGAATGGCGAGAAAACGTCTGATAGAATTGACAACGGTCGATTTAGCGGCTTTAATGTTCGACCATCGGCACCACTCAGGATGGAAGGTGATGACGGATTGGCAGAGAGATCGAAACTGTGGAAGCAACAGTTTAGCGATTTTCGGACGTTGGCGAACCTCACGAATACCGATAAAGCGTATCAAATGGCGACGCTGAGGAATGCGCTTGGTGATCAGGCGACGAAGTTCATGCAGTGTTTCACCTTTGATGAGAACGAAGATGCAGATGACTGGGAAACAATCATCGCGAAGCTCGATGAACATTGCCTCGGTCAAGTGAACGATACATTTGAACGATATAAATTCAATTGTCGCGTCCAAGGTGCCGATGAGCCGATCGAACATTTCATCCGAGCATTGAAATTAATGGCTGAGACATGCAACTTCTGTAAATGCATGAAAGACAATTTAATCAAGGATCGTTTGATTATCGGAGCACAAAACAGAAGTCTCACGAAGCGATTATTGAAAGAAAGCAACCTTACGTTGAGGCAATGTATAAATATATGCAAGAGTGAGGAGGCAGCCGAGAAAAAGCCAGAAGCCCTCAGAACTCATTCTTGCGAAGACATCAACAGAATTCATGTAGAGAAAACAATCCAGTCGAAAAAATGTGCAGTTTTTGCGGCAGGAAACATGAATTTAAGAAGGAACTATGCCCTGCGTGGAAGAAAGTTTGTACTCGATGCGGTAAAGCAAACCATTTCGCGATTTGCTGTAGATCTTCTGGGATGACAACGACAAATACGCAGCGCTCATTTCCGAATGTCAATGTCGTTCAGGGTGAGGAACAAGTAAATCACATCCGTTCTTCCGAAATCGAGGTAAATGGCAAGAAGGTTCGTTTCCAAATGGATTCAGGTGCCTCCGTTAGTCTCATTCCGCGTGCCTACGTACAAAATGAGCCCTTATCTGACACGAGAATCGTTTTGCGAATATGGAACGGCACGACTGTCAAGCCAATGGGGAAGTGTACGGCGTCTCTGCGCAATCCAATAAGCGGTAGGCATATAGAACATGTAATGTACGTTGTTGATAAAAATTTTTTACTGCTACTCGGAGTTGAAGCGATCTAAAATCTGGGAATGGTTACCTTTAATTGTATCAATAATATCAATTCGGACATAACAGAAATTTTTTAAAAGTATCAGAGTGTTTTTGATGATAAATTGAGGAAGTTGCCCGGACTTTGTAAGTTGTCAATTGATCAGAATGTAATACCGGTGGCCTTACCAATACGTCGTTTACCCTTTGCAGTGAAGGACAGATTTAAGTTAGAATTGAAAAGACTACAGCTCGTTGGGGTCATCAGGAGAGTAGAAGAACCTATTGAATGGGTCAGCCAGGTTACCGTCGTAACAAAGAAGTCAGGTGAAATGAGAATATGTATCGACCCGAAAGGTTTGAACATGTCTCTCAAGCGAGAGTATTTCAGACTTCCGTTGTTAAAAGATACTTTGCCGAGATTGTCTGGTGCTCGATATTTCACGAAAGTGGATCTGTCTTCAGCATTTTGGCACGTGTGTTTGGACGATAAATCCAGTTTTTTGACGACATTCGGAACCCCCTTTGTAAGGTTTCGTTGGCATAGTTTACTATTTGTCTGAAAATTTCTAGCGAGATATTTCTAAAACGGCTGTCACAAGCCATAGAAAACCTTACAGGTGTAATTTGTATAGCGGATGATGTTTTAGTGTACAGTCGAACAAAGGCAGAACACGATCAGAACCTAGACAAACTTCTTCAACGATGCCTCGAACTTGGCATTAAACTCAAGAAAGAGAAAATTGAATATTGCACAGATGAGTTAAAATTTCATGGTCATGTCCTATCAAATGACTATATCAAGCCAGACCCTGCAAAAGTGGGGGCCATTAAACACATGCCTCCTCCTACAGATGTCAAGAGTATAGCTCGTTTTAACGGTATGGTGAACTATCTTAGCCGTTTTTTGCCTTGTTTATCACAGATAATGGAACCGGTCAGGCGGCTGACACATAAAGATACAACTTGGGTCTGGGGGACACAGCAAATACAGACCTGGGAAGAAATCAAAAGACTCATATCCAATGCACCTGTTTTACGATATTACGACCCCCGATTGGAATTAGTGATACAGTGTAACAGTAGCCTAAACGGTATCGGCGCCGTACTTATGTAAAACGACCAACCTAAAGATTTTCGAAGTCGAACGATGAGCGATGCGGAAACTCGCTATGGACAGATTGAGAAATAACTGCTGGCAGTCGTATTCGCGATAGAAAAATTCAATGATTGCACATTTGGTCGAAAGACTATAGTACAAACGGATCATAAGCCTTTGACCACAATAGTGAAAAAACCAATCGATAAAGCACCGCGTCAGCTACAGTCAATGCTATCGCATGAATAATCGCTGATATGGTGCCGTTCAAGGCGGAAGATATTGTAAGGGGTGATTATGTTAGGTCATTCGAGGTTAAATCGCATAACTTGTTTTAACATCTATTCCGATGTTCACATAAATTTCTGGACACTCATTCAAACATAGACCATATCACATCCACGTCGATTGTGTTCGCATATTAACCTGAGCTTAACCTTTCCAAAGCTAAACACATTCACTCAAGGATCCCTCAGAACAAGAGAAACCCAATTGGTGATGCACATATTGCGCACGTAACAAAGAAACGAATCGTTAGATCGCGTTATCACAGCACTTTTAACGACCGTGTGTTATTTCGATCTGAAATGCCATACGATTACGTGTCAATCGGTTCAAGTCAAGCCCTCACCAGACTAAGCTCGTCTGACCGATATTGACGAATTGCAAGTCGATGCGAATCGAAGTTCTCGTCTACTCGCTACTTTATAAGTAGCTGAAGGGACTAAACTAAGTCCCAACTGATCCAACGGCGTATTGCCGCGAGGGTTATTACAACCCCAGGATAGTTCGAAGTAGAATACCATTCCGAAACGCTAAAATCTCACCGGGAGCACAGGACCGGTTTCGAGGTTTTTGCCTCTCATCAGCTATGCGTATCCGCTGGACTCTTCGCGTTTCGAACTAGTATCTGTGTAGACGGATGGCGCAATGCGAATCGAAGTTCTCGTCTACTCGCCGCGTATTCTCGCGGCAATACGCCGTTCGATCAGTTGGGGCCTAGTTTAGTCCCTTCAGCTACTTATAAAGTAGCGAGTAGAACCGAAAACCGGTGATTAGCACTTCACAAGACCACAATGTGTTTGGATCGAGTTGTAGAAAATCCTCAAGATTGATCTTGTTTGTGATGGTGTCAAGAGTATAATCAGTCGAAAAATTACTAAATATTCGATCGCAAGGCGAATAGTGTTGTTCCGAACTAATTTTCAGGATACTTTTGTACAAAATACAATAGTAAACATTTCTCTTGTGCTCATAAATTTCAAATAGGATGACATGAGAATTAATTTTTATCTAACAAATCATTAGGGTCAGCAAAAGCCAGATTTCAGTATTGGAACTATTTTCCCGAACTGGAGTGATATACGTAAAGATTCTGTGTGCTATGCACAATTTCGCTCAGTCGCGTTTCGGTCGAGGGATGACCTAAATTCTATTTATGCACTCAGTGAATTTTTGAGATAAAAACTTGTGACAAATGTCTTATTTGGGAACTGTTGAAACGACCCATGTAGGCTAAACTAATACGCTAGAATCATAAATTTTGTGGCTAATATAAAGTGAACATTTTCTACAACGATTCATGACCTTCGATTGCGTTATGAAATTTGTACGCAAACAGTAATTTCACATTCTTTCGACTAATTTATGGGTTATGAAGAATGAAAAACAACTGTGGTTCATGCCATTGAAATTTTTGCCAATGTGGTTTATTATTGTGCATAAAATTTTAGTAAATATTCGTGGGGTATAAGTTTATTTCTGGAAAGTATTTTTCATGGATGAAAGCGAATATATAAAAAGGTAGTTATTTATAGCATTGTTCTATTTCAAATAATAAAAAAATAAAAAATAATAGGAAAACGCAAGAGGAATTTTATACATAATACCTTAATGCTTACCGACGATGACCAATGTGCAATGTTTATCTTTGCAATAATTATCTTTGTCTGTATTGATTCAATTTATGTTTATGTTATTTATGTTATGTTTTTTATGTTTATGTTCATGTTAGTTAATATGCCAGATGCAGTATTTGGTGGAGCTTCAAAATTTACCCTTGCAGGGAAACCGCTCTGCTTCAATTATTTTAGAAACACGTTAAAGCTGAAGGCTCATTATTAAATTGCTTTGATGCACTTTATCCTATTCAAAGTAATTTCGTTACACTCATTTGTCAAAACGATTAACGTTTTTTCATTTGTCACTTTTTGTTTTCCTACCCCAGCTTACCGCAAATATCCACATTCGTTAGCTGGTATGGTGCTACTGATTTTTTGGTATTTATTCTCGTTGATTTGCCTCATCGCATACGTCTGCGGCACGTATGTCTTGATATTCCGAACCCCTGAAGACATACCTTACAGATCAATTCCGGCTATCACACATAAACAAGAAATACATTGTGAGAGTTCGACGAGTTGGTGTGAACATCTCAAGAGAAACACTGAGTTAAACGTGCAAGAGGATTCGATGGACTTCAGGTCAAATGCTGTAATGGATGAGCAAGAAATATGGTTGACCGATCATATTACTGCGCAAAATCTACGGGAAACATTGAACAAACCGTCTTCATGGAATCAAACTGAACGTATGAATTGGTACACTACATCGATAAATTGCAAAAACATGTTGAATCCAGTTAATTTGCGCCCGAATGTGATATCTTTCATTTCTTATAACAGCAGAGCGATTTGGGTGATTAACAATCGCATTTCTGTGAGTTTCTTATCGCTAATTATTATTCAATCCCACATTAGTTAATTATCTAACCTTAAATTCAAAGTTGTGATATATTCACTGAAAAACCAGATTGAAAATTTAGGGAACAGACAAGGTTGAGAAGACTGAAATGCCCGGCCAAATTAAAAAACGCATGGCAATTTTCATACCGAAATAATAAATGAGATATTATTATCTATTCTGTTGCATAAACATTGAGCATTTTGCGATAATATGGATACGTGTACATTTACTATCTCACAGTTGCCTAAAAATTTAAATTATTTAGCGAAAAGTTGTATAGTTCACGTGTGAGCAATTTGGATTTCACATTTAAAGACCGCGGGTATCATACGGCACCATTTCGCAGTGGCTTCAAAATCGCATTTTATTCAACTATTTTCACAAACGTAATTTTTATTGAAATTTACTAATGCTCGCCGAATTACTAGTGGCAATAGAAGTAAATTTTGTATCAGGTGTGTCTTGAAATTAATCGCAGAGTATATCTTTTAAAATAAATTTCCTTCACGAAACAATATTTTAGCATAATACGATTCAACTATACCATTTCAACGTATTCTGGTCGAAGAAAATCCGAGATATCCATTGATGTGACTGCGATTTTTTACTCACATGTCTTACTGCAAATGAATTTTATGTACAAAATTGCCTAGAGAATGCACGCATAGTGTTGATTATCCGCCAATACTTTTATATCCTTCCTCTCAAAATTTATTTCGCATAGATCGCATGCTCAACTCAGCGTGATATAAAGTGTATGAACGGTCTGCGATAAAAGTTTAGATGTTAATCTCTAAAATTTTGTTTTAAAAATTTATGTGGTTACACACTTTTTCAAAATTACATTAACCAATTTACGTTATGAATCAACACTTGTATACCAATATTGTTACAGGCTCTTCCGTGCTTGAATTACCAACACATCGCGCTGAGTATTTTAAATGTTGTACATTCTCCGGTGGTCAAATTTAGTGCCTATGATATATGAAGTTTATTTATCAATAATTTGCTAGGACATTATGTGCTTCGATGAGAAATTCCATGAGCATATACCCAAATGGAGCGCCATGATTTATTTGATCCACCTCATCACTGTAGTATGAAAAATAATATGCTGTCAAGCTGTCCGATAATCACAATCAAGTAAACCGAGTTCAAATTAGAATAGAACATGGTAGCCGTAGAATTTTAAAGCATTGAAGCCCATTCCCCATCGTTGACTGGTCGCAATTTTTGTGTGTGATGTACAAAAATAATTTTTAACGTGAAATCGATATGACTGTTTAGAATTATAATAAATCGTCTTTCGCTGCAATATGAATAGGAATGACTTGTTGGTTATTTGTATGGTCATCTCTCTCGCTAGACACGGAGATTGATAAGCGGATTGGCAGAGCAGCTGTCATTCTGTCCCCTTCGCACTCTCGTGTTTGGGGTAACCGCAAGCTGACTGTAAAGACAAAGATGATGGTATACAGCGCGTGCGTACTAAATGCTTTACTGTACGGCAGTAAAACCTGGACCACCCACTCGAGACACGAACGGGAGCTGAATGCTTTCCATCTACGAAGCATCCGTCGTATCTTGAACATATCGTGGGTGGACAGAGTGACTAATGCTGAAGTGCTTCCAAAAGCTAGTCTACAGAGCATGTTCACTCTATTGCGACAGCGCCGCCTGCGCTGGCTTGGTCATGTCTACATAATGGAAAATGGTCGTATTCCGAAAGATCTACTCTATGGTGAGTAGCAATTAGGAAGTCGACCATTGGGCAGACCGCACTTGCGGTACAAAGACGTTTGAAAAAGAGATATGAAAGCTCTTGGCATTGACCCGGCGAGTTGCGAAGAACCTGCTCTTGACCGCTCACATTGAAAGCACTGTGTAAAGCGTCGTCTACAAGCTGGGGAGGAGCAGATACAGCTCTTGGCTGCGGAACGCAGATCACGCCGCCGGTGTGCAACTGACGCAATGCAACCGAGTTCTGACTAACGTTGTCAGCACTGTGGGAGAGATTTTTCCTCCCGAATCGGACTGTTTAGTCATTCCAAAAGCTGCAAAACTTGAACATTCACGCGATTGTGATGTACATCCACGGTCGACATCGACCGAAGGAGGCCAACAACAACAACATCAAAATAAAAATCAGTCTCAAGTAAGTAAGTCTTCGTAAAATCGATTGGAAAGCCATATGCGGTATTGTCTCGACTTTTAGTACAATTAAACGATCACTACCTTGTTTAACTAATCGATGTACACACCTAGTACAGATAATCTGAAAGCAGTTTAAAGAATACGATGATTATATTTTTCATCGGTTCCACGTGACTTGAAGCGAATAATGAATCGAATTGGTTGATGGAATCTAAGGATTTATCAGCAATGAATTTCGTATATCCCTTTAATTTATTTCCTTCATTTATATAAAACCTTATTGATTTCTCAGATGTTGAACGGAATGGATAAATTTGATGGGATCAATGTAGAAGACATTTGTGGAACAAAGTCGATCAAAAATCACCGGAATCCTGTGACTTTGCAACAGATGAACGGACCGCTAGTATTCATGATAGTTGGAGCGCTAATAGCGATTTTCGTTCATTTGTCCGATTTATTTTACCGTGTTTTTCTGCGTAAATAAAGAACCTCACATTCATCTGTCACCTTCCTTTATAGACACAATGCTGATTGCAGTTGAACACTGTTATTTTCAGTTTATCATATGATTCTAATTATGAGCCTTGCGTATCACTGACATTCAAGTTTTTTTCACAATGCTGTGAAACACCAACAATTAGATAATTCACTTATTAAAACTTATTATCAAAAGATTCTACAAAGCATTGCGTTTTGCGCTAGAATTTGATGAAAAGAAACCTTTTAAATTCTTTGTTCTATGCAATGTATTTCGTAGAGCGTATCATTTATATAATCTCGAGTGTTTCATTGCTTATTGTTTAACACGAACGCTCGATTTTATAAGTGACACGAGAATGAACAAATCTATTTTCGATAAATATATATTTCAAATTAGGAACAAAACTTGAAAGACTGTCGTAGTTTATAGCTCTGGATTATAACATACATGGAACCATTACCAAAACCAAGAGCACAGCGAATTATTGCCTCTACTAATATCGACTGGTCGCACACTCTAGTAGCCTATGCCATTGATATGATTGCCACTTAGAGAACCATTATTTGCGGAAAATCGGACAGTTTTCTGTGCACCAATGGCGTGAGTTTCATTTCGATTCTCCTTTGACGATAAATCTTGATCTTTGGAATATATCTCACAATCTCCGTCATCGAGAACAGAAAATAGGTACTGGCTGATTTCAGTGAAATGTGGTCTAGAACCAGCATCTTCCAACCAACATTCATTCATTAACCGGTATATATTCGCGGGGCACTGATCGGGAGCGGGAAGTCGATAACCGTGCTCTAACATTTCCACCACCACTCGATTACTCCAATCCCAATACGGGCGCTGACCATAACTGAACACTTCCCAGCAAACAATACCGAAAGACCAAACGTCACTTGCAGTAGTATACCGCCGGCTGAGAACTGATTCTGGTGCAGTCCAACGCACTGGAACTTTTCCTTCCTGTGGGAAAATAGATTTTCAAAATTTTTGCGTAGTTGTTCTGTAAATATTAAGACATTTTGCACAAATTCATATTATGATTACATCGTATGGAATTTTTATACCTACACTATATAACAAACACTTTGTGTTGGTAAATAGTTTTCATGAAATATGTTATAAAATCTCATCTTCCAATCATTATTATTTTCGCTCGCTTCATTTTGCCAGGCGATACATGGTCAGATTATCATGATTAAATAAGCAATTATGTGGCATATATGTGTGAATGAAAAGTATCACTTGTAATCACTATGCGCTATACCATTATCAAACTCACATTTAGTGTATACGCATCCGTACCAAAACCTCCCACTAATTTTTC
>JACCGJ010013422.1:0-10140 GCA_013407085.1 Atriophallophorus winterbourni
TATAGAAGCGTTCGACCATTGCTGTCTTAGAATAACATTGGGCGTCCGGGTAGCTAATGCTGCCTTTCGTGTATGATGCAACGGAATACCTCCCCTTTCTGTTTAAATCCAACGGCGAAGAATGCATTGGTTTTGGCCACATCCACTCGCAGCGGCGGGTTTTGTCAACCTCATCTCCGAAATAATCTGGGCATCCGTTTCGACTTGGTCGACTATCGCCCTGTGATACTGGTACTGTTATTCACTGGCGATCAGAAATTTTGGGCCATGAGCAATACACAACCTCATAAATTGACGAAGCGCTAGTGTTTGCCAAATGAGAGCAAGTCAGTCAGCATGCGCTTCTTGATAAAAGACGGATGGTCAATCTCTTGTGAGCCGCTTAGGTTTCGGTGATGCAGTTTGGAAATACTTTAATAGCGTAAGCTACCAGCGGAATGGACCATTTCTGAAGAGCGGGCACCCCTATTTTACCGGATCACAATCTGCAACCATCTTGCCTCTGATGAACGCACGTGGTTTGGTGTGATTCGAAACATCCACCTGTGGAGCCAGCCGCACTAAAGTAAAAGTGTCTAGCTGCAGACTTGTGCTTGATGATGATGCTAATGATATAAAAAATATGGCGCCGCTACTGAATGCTAGTCCGAATCGCAGGCAACAGCTATTTTGTTTTTTTTGACGGTATAATGCAGTTATGCTCCGTATAAACCTCACTTTGATAACTGTCTCTTTCTCGATTCGAGCGCTCGTCTTTTCTATTAGTCGCTTATTATTTTGTAATTATTTCAGCTTCTAAATTTTCGGTTCATGGTGATTTTGCCAACCCATGTCACGCATACTGTTTTACCCCCATTTAAAAGAAACTATTGCCCGTCTTCCAACACACTTTAAGAAGAAATGGAAAATTGTGACCAACTTCAGCTCTACATATCCACTGGAAGCAGAAACATCTTACTTTAAAGAGAATACTTGGTGGGTTTGTTGTTTCTTCTCATCTCATCTTTCCAAAGCATCCCAAACTCATTTTACAGATTGCCTCCCGAAATTGTCTATCCACCTGAATCCCACAAATGCCTCTGGCATGGTGAAGGAATTGTCCTCGGTTATGTTCGTAGAAGTGAAAGAAGTCAAATGTAGGCCGTTCACTTGTTCATCACGGATTGTTAAGAAATCCTAAAGGTTGGGTACCGAAGCTTTCCCAGCAAATGTTCTTCAGTGAAATATTGAACAAATGGATGACGATCATCGTCTCCGAATCTGCTCTACGCGCTATCGAGGAAGCCGGTAGCCTTGATCAATATATTTTATCTGTGAGTAAAGATGCATTGCTAACAACTTCAGACTCCCGAGGAACGTATTAATAGCCGACTAGGGATGCATTTGAAACGCCACATGCTTATGTGTTTATCTGACCCGAACTTTATGCAACATGACCTGGAGAAAAAACGGATGTTGTTGGATAAATATGCATCATTCATAATACCAGTAAGTTGATGTACAAAGAAGTTCGTAATGTAATTTGTAAATCTTTCGAGCGTTCGTTTTATCAGCATGTTTCACTCCACGTTTTGCTGTTCACGTAGCTGGCAGACATCTTCCTCATGGTCCCACAACATACTAAATGCGTCCTCGCTCAGGCTGAACGAAGGCTGAATTTGCTGTTGGGACACAGATGTTACGTGATCATCCATTGTTTCCCCCGAAATAATACTTTGTCGACCTCGTTCCTGCGCGTGTTGTTTGTACCATAGCAATTCTCGAACCAAGTTTTGATCGGCTACGGCGTAACTGCTTTGATGTTGCTGGTTCGTCGAGTAATGATTTAGGCTATGCTGTTTTCCAATTGGAGAATGGTTTGGTGTGCGTCGCTTTTCTTGGCCTATGTATATTGTGGCCGATGTCACATACTGCTGGCTTCTAGATTGTCCAGCCGAACAAGTTGCGATTTTCTGTCCTTGCAAACGCTTTGGATTGTTGTCAACTGCATTTTGGGCAAGCTGAGGTGAAACCTTCCCAATGAGTTTCTGCTCACTTTGGAAAGCTTCGTAATAAGCATCATTCGGAATTGCATTTCCACTAAAACGCCAAACGTTTTTCTCCACTGTCGCGTAAAGTTGATCGTTCCTCACGAGGTTGCACGCCTGTTGTTTTTTACCCCGGTTTTTCGCTTGATCATGGACCAGTATTTGGTCCCCCGAATGATTTTTAGGTGCTTTTAACATGTTGGCATAAATGTCATCCGGACTTTGGCACTTTCTTCCTGAAGGATCTGTTTCGTATGAAGCTCGTCGTATATCATTCCTTCCGAGATCCCAGAATTGTACGTTGTCTTTTAAAATTTCTGCTTTGTTTGTAAATACTTCCGAATGGTTATCGTTTTGTCCCATGCAAAGGAGTATACTTTTTCTGATCATGTGGTTCTGCAAACAAATATTCAATTTAAGATTTGCAAAATGAAAACGATATGTTTATGATTTAAATATTCAAATACAATGAAATGGGCGACCCCTTACCATGCACCTGTTTGTCTGTGTTCAGCTTTTTTCTCTTTGTTTATATTTTATCCACATGGTGACCCACTTAAATCAATCCGATTGGCCGCTGACGTAATCCATGTCTAGGTCAACGTCGCTCCGTTTTTTTACAATTGCATCGTGAAATAACCATCCATTTTAATGAGGAAATGAGAACACCTACTTTGTAAACCGAAACAATATGATGTATACATATTTCAGCGGGAAGAAGCTGAATGGGTTGGACTGACGCTTGAAGAAGCTGTGAAAAAGCAAAGAAAACTAGATTATTTAGCATCACGTAAACGAATCAGACCGCGCAAGTTCGATTTAATCGACCGAGAATTTGATATTCCGGATTCCGGTAAGTCTTTATATTTTTACATATTTACTTATTCATCTCAATTTGAATTAGTCCTCTCTGTTCACTAAAAGATTTTATGTGAGTGGTATCTGTTTTCCATTCCTCCGTCAGTGCGTGAGTTTTGCCATGCTCGAAACCTACGCTATGCGTTACATGTAAACTTGCTCTTGACCGCTCACTTTGAAGGCACCTTGTAAAGCGTCGTCTACAAACGGAGGAGGAGCAGATTGTACTTTTAGCTGCTAAACGTAGATCACACCGACACGATGCAATTGGTATCGTTCGTCCGAGTGCTGTGGGAGAGACTGTTCCTCCCGAATCGGATTGTTTAGTCATTCGAAAAGCTGTGGAGTATGGCGACCTCATGCGCATTCCTGGTCGACATCGACCGGAGGAGGCCAACAACAACAATAATAATCTGAATCCAGTCCGAGTTTGGTGTAGTTACACACTACAATTCAGGTTGTCAATGCCTAGATGGATGTGTAAGAAAGAAATAACGGCAATGAGTGTATAAGTGTGCTCTCGCGCGAACCTTATTAATAATGCCAGTCGTTTGAGCATTCTCTAACCTGTACAGTATCGAAGCACTGCTGTTATCATCATCATAAAGCACTGGTTTGGAATCAGGCAAAGTGCCAAGCAATGCGAAGCAGAAAGAGCAAATTGGTAAATAAAAAAGTTAGCAGCAAAAACAGCTTGTTTTTGTAGTTTCACTGCATGGAATTTTGTGATTTTTTCAGTTTTTTGTATCATACATAATAAACGTATATAGGATAATAAAAATTTGTGACACGATATTGGCACCACTAATTTCGGTTTGCAGGCATATTGCATTAAGTTTCCAACCAACCATTAGGTGGATATTTTTGATCATATCCAAGCAAACGAATACGTCCGAATAATCCTTGTGATACGGTGAAGTACTTCAGCTCGGCGCGCCAAGCCATGGACTGTCTCCTCCCAGACTCTACTAGGCTCTGCGAATAAGGCACAGTATGGTAAATGGTGTTGAAGCATTCTTAAAACTTGTCGTAACCATCGCAAACGAGCAAGCATCAGAATTTCTCTCGATTCGTGACCTCTTAGTCGTAACACGTGCTTTACAGGCCGACATTTTTGTAACGCGATGCCGTCACCAAATGTGTGCAATCACGACTGCGTTGTACACTCGAGTGTTATTATGGAGTCAAACACTGTGTACTGTGCATTTAAACATCATCACATAACGTATCACCACCTATAACGGAAACGTTTTACCGAATTTGTTCTATCATTTATATCCAGTTTTTATATCATTCATCATTTGTACTGTATGTACGTGTGTGTACGTTATTGCTTCAGAGTCGAAAAAAACGTCTTCGCGAAGTTGGCTTTCGCGTGTTCTATACGGCCAATGATTTTTCTTGTACGTTACTTTTGTACCATTCAACAGTTGCCCAAATACAGCGTTTGAAAGAATTTGTTTTTTTTTTGAATGCATGTCAGCTCTGTATGCGGTTTTATTTGATGTAATGTCTTGTTTTTCTTCACTGTGAATAAAGGCATTTTGAAACGCCCACGAATCACTGAAGTGCGATGTGATTGGGTAATATAAACGACGATTTTGTCGATGCTCAAAAAGCGATGCCACCGTTTGTTTGGATAGATAATAAAATAACTGGTTGAATCTATATTCTAGTCTAGATCAACGTATTGTTATGATTTAGATTCTTTATATTACTGCTCCCTTTTTATTTTGCTGTGCGCTCGCTTAATTTACCAAAGCCCTGACTTGAACTCCGTTTCGAAACCTACCTCATCCTGTAGCGAGTCAAATTCACAAGGATCAGTGTCGAAACGCGTTTCCAGACTAAACAACTGTTACGTTGTCGACCTACACTTCTTGACTTAACGCTAACCACCCTCGGCCCCCTTCGCATCCAGCCAGACGATTTACACTCTGAGGACAATCAGTCAAGAGTTAACCAACCCCACCACGTAAGATAACGCCAATGCGCGTTTTACTCTGGAGACGAAAAAGAATAGTACTGCTGAAGTATAACAGCACGTTTCGTAGACCAACTATAGACTACGCTAAGGCATTCGTTATTACTTGTTACTTGTGCGCGACTATCTCCTCTGGAGGATGAGTCGACTTCAATGAAGATTCTTGGAAATTTGGGTACAAATCGGCGTCCTCAGCATCACTCAGCGTTTGTTCGAGTCAGCTTCTCTAGCCTTTGCACAACCAAGTGCGACCTGCAAGGCAGCAGGGAGTTGCCAGAAAGAGGTGTTGTGCACCAACTAACCGTCTACCAGACTCTGTTCCAGGTTTTTCCTCAGGGTTTTCTACCGAAGCCTTTCCAGCGATCGGGTATTCCGCAAGGCAGCGGAGTTTTAAAATCAGGGTTTTCCTTCCCTTAGATGAAATGCCACTCGTGCAGGCCAGAAGATGGACTTGTTTGTCAGAGGCTATTTGAAAACGCGCGCCAAATGGGAGCATTTTATAAACAGTGGGAGCTTATCCCCACTGCCACCCCCGGCTATGACTACCTTCGTTATTCTGCCCACTCATTGTATTCCATACTTGATGCGTGCTTTACAAATGACGAATGCTCGGGATTTCATTGTTTCGTCAAGAATTGTCTCTGTGACTCTGCTCTCGGGTCTGCCTGACCTGAGATGTGCCATGTGTGGGCCCATACTGACCGATGATCACCAAGTCCGTTGTCTGAGATCTTTTATCTGATGCCGACAATGCTGTATCTGAAAGTCAGCATAATATGTCCTTCAGTAATGAAGTTAGTACCATTGAACAGCTGTTCTTTGCAAAGCATTGTCTCATCTTGTTTGACGAATGTTATCATGGCGTTAAATGTAACTTTTATTAAGTCTTAATTCGTTTTTTGTCTTGCTATTTAACATCGCTTAGCGTCTGTGAGTGAGCACGTGACAGGTTTGAACACACCGTGTGGCAGCTGTTTACCTTCGAATTTTTATCACAGTTGATGGTTCGAATATATATGATAGCAGCTCTTGATGCGGATGGCGTTCGTTGAGCTCTCGTTGATCGTTTAGGTCCCTTCGTAATAAACTCAAATGAGGTATAAGCAAAACGTTGTTTTGAAGTGACTTGTAAAGGAGTTCGCGGGCTTTCGTACGGCGTCTACCTTTCCGTTCATCGTGCTTGTTAGTTTTATTCGTATTTGATTTCTCAATGATTTTTGCGTGGCAGTCAATTAACATTGTTAATTGGTAGATGACATTATCGAGTGCATGTCGAATATTACTTTCGGTGATGATCTCATAATGTTGTTGGTCTTCCTCGGTCGATGTCGACCATGGATGTACACCACAAGCGCATGATGGTTTCATGCTCCACTACGTATCAGATGACTAAACAGACCTTTTTGGGAGGATCAATCCCTCCCACGGTGCTCAAAGCGATATGCAGTACTCGGTTGATCGATGTCAGTTGTATGTCGATCGCGTGATCTACTATCAACCGCTGAGACCATCGTCTGTTCTTCCCTAGCTTTATACAGTACCCTCAAAGTAAGCCGTCAATAGCAAGTTCTTTCCAAATGGTATGGTTTATGTCAAGAGCCTTCGTGCCTATTTTGCAAACGTCTTTATACCGCAAGTGCAGTCTGCTTAAAGGTAAACGTCCTGATTTCAACTCACCACCGGCCCCCAGTCAAACCGGTATCCCTAATTCGTTTGTGCTAAGCGACTATTACTCTCGTCTACGTCAAGTTGCGATACGCATGTCATCCTGTAGCCACCAAGCGACCTGTTTGTCCAACCATTGTGTTTCTCGTGGTTGAGAAATGTGGTTTCGTAAAAGATTTTCGATTGATCCTCTTTTTTAATCTTTCTCGTTTGGCTGCGCAGCGTTTACCTCGGCTTTTGTGCACCAATATGACGTTGGATATTCATAAGCGTTTGAGCGCGTGATCGGGTATTTTTCTTTGTGTTCTTTGATCTCAGTGTTTCGTTATACGAAGTCTTTCTGACAGTCCTTTTTAAGTTCTGGACCATGTGAATTCCAGAGGCAACTGGTTTACGCTGATGAAGCTGTTTCATTCACCTTATCATTCCATATACTTCAACCCTTGCATCAGAGCTTGAGTGCTATCGCTTCAAGCGCGCTTATTGTTCAACCTTCTTATTCGCCAATTTCCTGTTTCAGCTAAATATCTATTATGTCGGGACGTGGTAAAGGTGGGAAAGGTTTAGGCAAGGGAGGAGCCAAGCGTCATCGCAAAGTGCTGCGTGACAATATTCAGGGAATCACCAAACCTGCGATTCGCCGTCTCGCCAGACGAGGTGGTGTCAAGCGCATATCTGGCCTAATCTACGAAGAAACCCGTGGCGTGTTGAAGGTATTCCTGGAGAATGTTATTCGCGATGCGGTCACCTATACCGAGCATGCTAAACGCAAGACGGTTACCGCTATGGATGTCGTGTATGCATTGAAACGTCAAGGACGTACGCTCTATGGTTTTGGAGGTTGAACATTTTACCGCTTCCGTTCTTGTGCTTTTCTTCTTTTATGACTAAATTTTTATCAGCTTACTCTTTTACTCGTATTATGTTGTCTGGTGTTGACTTTACCTACTTGTGTTTATTCTCACTATGCTCTCTCATAAATGTCAATTGTAAAATTATCATAAAAACAAATAAATCAATGGTTCTATAACTCGTGTGCCACTTCGGTAGCCGGGGAGATTGCTAACTCGAATCTAGCCAAGACATCGCTTCGTTCGGAAGACTAATCAATCGGTTGAAACGTCAAATGCGTTTGAACAAAATGGTTGTGCATGGAAGAGAGTATAGTTTTCCTGAAAACACGCAAGAAGCACGTCTATCTCGTGTTTATTTATTAAGAACCGGAAAAGAAAACAATATTTTAGGTGGAAGCCACTGTGAGCACCACAATACATTGGTCGTTCAAAGCGCCCTGAATGCTTGATCAGGAGTCACTTTGTACTTTTGTATTTGACCACCGTGGTTCGTTTGCTTGGCTGCGATCGTCTGGCTGCTTGTCGTCATCAAGTGGATACAGTGAGCCTTGAAACAGTGGATAAGTGGTAAACAAAGTTATACTTGAATGCCACTGTTATTGGGTCCGCACAACGAACCACGATGTTCGGTCACAGAATCACAAAGTGATTCTTAGTGAAAGCACTCAAGGCGCTTATGGATGACGAAAGTAATGTGTTGCTCACATCCCCTTCCCTTACACACCACTACCGGTTTCTGGCTGTTTGCCGTCATCAGGTGGAGACAGTAAGATTAGGTTCAGTGAGCGAGGTAACTGTAAATGCGGTAAACAAAGTTAGGCTTTAAAGCCATTGTTTGATACGGTTCGTAGTCTCCACCTAAAGACTGCAACGGCCAGAAACCGGCTGTTATGTGTGTTTGTGTGTGCAGAGGATATGAACAACACATTACATTGGTCATCCATGAGCGCCTCTATCGCACGAACGAGAATGAACATCGTGGCTCGCTGCACGCACCCTATCAAACAGAGGATATACTGTTGCAATTGCAAATAATTTAGTTTCACTTGAGTGTGAAATGATATGCTTCAAATTCTAACTTCACCGTAGGATATACTATTGAAATTGCAATAAACTTGTTTCCTTTATTTCCGTCCCCGGTGTGCGGTGGGAGAACAATCTACTTCCGCATTTGTAATAGCGTCAAAATTAAATGTAAAATGTTCATACATAAAACTCCTAGAACGTGTGCGCGTGAAATGCTAGGGGGACATGGTCATACTCGCATCCAGTGTTCTCAAAGTCTGAGAACAACGGAGTAAGCGTCGAGGCAGGGAACAAGTGATTTGGCCTATGTGGACCTGACGTAATCGTTCATGATCCTCAAGCTTTGCCACTCAATGAGACTGGTGGTTATCTCCGGTTTATGTAGCATGAAGCGGTATAACTCAAACTATAGACCGGTAACGCTGCTTCCAGTGATCTCTAAATTAATGGAACGCATTGTGACTGCGCGCATAAGAGAACATTTTGAAAACCAAAATATTTTGACTGCAGCACAACACGGTTGGTTCCAAGGTTGTCACAGTCAGGGATGGCAGTGGGGATGAGCTCCCACTATCTATAAAATGCTCAAATGTGGCGTGCGTTTCAAGCAGCCGCTGACAACCAAAGCCCAGCTCCTGGCCTGCATGTGGCGGAACTGCTTCTACTGACAGGAGAGGGGGCGAAGGCGGATGACTGGCGCCTCAAAACCAGTTTGCTCCGGGCAGATGGATCTCGTCAGCCTGGGAGGGCAGTCCGTCTAAGGGAAGGAAAACCCTGATTCCGAACCTCCGCTGCCTTGTGCATCCGTTGCGGGAAAGCTTCTGGGTAACCCTGAGGAAAAATCCCTGCTGCCTACAGGTTGCCCCTGGTCGTGCAAAGGCTAGAGAGGCGTAATCGAGCAATCACCGAGGCACTTCAAGAAAGGCACAAGAACCCTCAAAATGGTCACCGGCTTTCGCGAAGGGAAAAAACCGCTGCCTTGCGGGAAGACTTGAGTCAAAGTCTCCGGGTGGGGTCCCCTAAGTTAACCCCCTACTTCGGCCATGGCAACCGGGTAGTATGTCGCCTTCAACAAGAACTATGGAACCTACTTCAACTTCACCATGTACCCTCTTCAATGTATACTTGTTGGCACATCGTCTGTAAAGACTTGTGTAGTAATAATAATAATATATAATAACAACACGGTTTTGGAAGAAATCGTTACTGTTTATCTAACCTTCTTACAACGTTTGAGGATTTGACCAAGGCACTAGACGAAGTGAGGCTGTACATGCTTGCTACATCGACATTTCCGAAGCTTTCAATAGAGTCAACCATGACATTCTAATAAAAAAGCTCGAAGCTTATGGAATAACGGGAATGTTGCTGAATGGATACGGGCTCTCCTTTCCAAGTTCGCGTAGGCAGCATCTTCTCTAGAAGAATAGACGTCATAGGTGGAGTTCCGATGGAGTTCCATGAACGATATAGTAGAGGATAATGGATGTTACTTGATACTATTTGCTGATGATATTAAAATATGGAAACGTGTCAGGTCTGTTAATGACTGTATGGCAATACAACGGGATTTGTGCACCTTATTTCGTTGGTCCCAGACAAATGAGTTACCATTTAACCCTGCGAAATGTAAAATGCTGCTGCACCACACGTATGAGCTTGGCACGCGAGATCTCTTATTGACCACCGCAGATAAAGATCTCAGTATCTGGTGACGTTTAACCTT
>JACCGJ010013424.1:0-14316 GCA_013407085.1 Atriophallophorus winterbourni
ATCGCCGCAAATCCTTGGGGTCTTCCCATTAGACTTCAATGGTGTGAAAATAGGTGTGCCCCAAGCAGAGGACTCAACCTTTTCAATGATACCTTTAGAACATAGATATTTCAAAGCTTTTTCGACAGATTCTCTGAGTCCATATGGAATAAGGCGGCGTTTGAGAAACACAGGGTTTCCTTCTACGTCAAGGGAAATTGGAGGAATTCGCATTCCACCAGTTGCTTGAGAACATTTAATTATGAGATTCTTTAACTCTGAAGTGTCTTCAGTCGACGTCAGGAAAGATAGACTGATTTTTAGTGCTTGCATTGCTTTCAGACCGAGAATAGACGGCCTAGATTTAATAACAATGAATCTACAGGCAGCAGTATTGTTTTCATCTCGGACGGAAATCATACGCGATTCAACGACAGGAATAGCATGTCCAGTAATGCCTTCAATTGTGAGGCTAGTAGGTTGGATTTCCGCATTAGATCTTTCTGGGTAATAAGCGATTCAACGCTACCTGTATCTAGAATGAAATCTAATGATGCTCCACTAAAAACACAAGTAATGATTTTTACGAATGTGACTAGAATCGCAAGATATCACGGCTAAAGATAATGATTCAAATTCATCATTAACATCGCTAACTTGAGCGTTTTTCTAATCAGTCAAATACGTTTTAGGAGCTCGACAAACGAATTGGATATGACCAGTTTTTCCACACTTGTGACATCTGGCTTGACGGAATGGGCAAGTGTGGCGTGAGTGCAGTCTGCCGCATGACACACATTTCCCAATTTTGATTGAATTGGAATTGCTATCAGCAACGCGATGATAATTCGGCTGATATTTGAGCTGTTGACTTGCTATAGCATTCTTCGTTATTTCACGTTTATGTGTATTGAATATGACGGAATTTTCTGCCGGCGATAAATCTGTTGTTGCCACACGCGCATCTTCATATTGTTTGCAGTGAGCTCGATCATCTTTAAACGAGGGTTTCAGCAGCTTCAAGAGTTCAATCTGCAAAACACTGTCATGTATTCCAGCAATTAGACGATCTTTCAATTGCATTTCTAGCAAGTCACCGGAGTCGCATTTCGCTGCCTGAATTATCAACTGCAGAATAAATTCGCGGATTCCTTGATTAGGCTGACGCACCATGGACTGAAATTTCGTACGTTCAGTTGCTTCGAAATGTACAGGCTTTACATGCTGCAATAAAAGAGTCTTTAACGTTTCGTATGGAATGGAAATGGGCGAACTCGGATATGCCAAAGTTTTTATTAACGTATAAGCAGTTTTTCCGATTGAATTTAGAAAATGAACAGACTTTTTATCATTTTCTGCTTTCGGCCGTGTCATACACCAAATTTCGAATATTTCAAAATAGTCTTCAATTTCTCTGGCATTTGCATTTATGTCGAGAGGTTCCAGAATTAAATTTGCCATGTATAATTGCTGATTGCGACGCCAAATGTGATAAATTGTATGGTATTGAATTGAATGATGATGAATGATTGAACATTATTGATCGTTAATCAAACGATCACCACAGGTGCCCAGTTGGGGTCTTAAGGTAAAGAAGCCGTTCATGATAACGCGCTTAACCCCTTCAAAATCTTGAAGGTTTCAATTTAGTCACCTCTCAAACGACGGCGCGTAATTGAGAAAAAATCTAGGGAATTCAGGCGTGCAGCGTAACGTTTCCCTAGCTGATCCTCAATCATGCGAGTTGCGACCAAGTCGAAAAGTGTGCCCAGATTCTTTTGGAGGTGTGCTTGAAAATACCCGCCACTACCAGGATTGATTCGTAGAGAGCACAGGCGTGTGTATGTGTGAATGGAAGGTGGGAGAGGTCTCATCACCGAAAGGTGAGAGAGTTAATGCATGTTGCATGTCCAATCGAATGAAAAGACGATGGACAGCAGTTTATTCCAACAAAAACGAAATATGGAAAAGAAACGCTTTTTTGAGTTGTGAAAAGATTTTCCAAATAATTTTGTGGTTTTTGACAATAAATATGGTTGGTATTAGTCTTCTTCTTTTCAAACGAAAGCAGAAGGGACGAAATCATCACAGCAATAAACATGGGTAACTTCTACTGACAAGGCAAGCCCCGAGAGTTTAGAAACATCACTATATCACTCCGGGGATCGGGTCCATCCATCTCTGCAAATACTGATCTAACGCGCTTTTGAATATCTGTTTCGATGGTAGAGGCAGGAGCCTTTTTGGTAGAGAGTACCACGTGTTCACCACCCGCGTGGATAACGTGCTCACATTACTCAGCTTTAGACTTCTAGTCTTCTGCAACTAGGCCGGGCCCACGAGTCCTTGTAGCGGACCAAATACCAATGTAGAATACAAATAACACGATAAAACATAAACAAAATATGACAATGAAAACTCACGGACAGTGAAGAAGTATATTCCACTACACACAAAATAATCCGCTCCGAATAAATCCAAGACGGAGAACGAGTGATGAGAAAAGGTCCGGAGACAGCTGAAAAGGAGCTCGACTCCGTTAGAACAGTCAACACAAAACAGTCAGCACAGAACAGTCAGCACAGAACAGTCGACTAGCACAACGAGGCAGAACGAACCACGCGCGGTTGGACGGAAAAGTATATATTCAAATTTATGCCGTTACAGTTTAGTAAAACAACGATACAAAATGTATGAAAATGTGAAACGCTACAGAGCTCCCCCTAGAGCGTTGGTCGGATCGACCAACGATCGAAAAATCAGGGAATAAACTCTGCTAACCGGGCGGGGAAAGAGACACAGCGCCCAGAACGCGTGCGAGAAACTGTAGGTTGAGTATTGTCGGTTGGTTGGGAGAGGGAAACAGGGTCCTCAGTCATTGGCTGGGTCGGAGGGGTTGACGGGAATACCACATTAGAGTCATTCGAAGAGGGTTGACCGTATGAGGAATCGATATAGGCTGGCTTTAACCTGTCGATGCTGACGGAGTCTCTTGTTCCGTTTTTGTCCAGGACAAAATATTTCGGCTTGCGCACCAAAACTTTGAAGGGACCGTCGTAGGGCGGCTGTAGGGGCTTCCGCACGGCGTCGACACGAACAAAAACGTAGGGGCAATTTGAGAGGTCGGGATGAACTTGGGCGGGACGGTTGTTGGGGCGCGTTGGGACGGGACGACAGACTTGAAATGCTCCTTCAATCTCGCGGCGTATGAGGAAACATAGAGCTCACCGGTGTGGCGGGAGTCAAGAATCATCTCGCCAGGCAGTCGTAGTGCGGTACTAAAAACAAGTTCCGAGGGACAACATCCGGTATCCTCCTTGACCGTGTTCCTGATTGCCAACAGAATGATGGGTAGCCGTTCAGACCAATGCACACTGGACGAGGAAGCGGTGTTGGAAGCTTTCAATTGACGGTGGAACCGTTCGACTAATCCATTTGCCGCGGGGTGGTATGCCGTCGTACACATATGTGTTGATCCGATCATTCGGCTAACATCCCGAAACAATGCAGAGGTGAATTGAGATCCTCTGTCTGTGGTGATAGTAGCCGGAACGCCAAAGATAGATATCCATGAATGAACAAACGTCTGAGCAACAGTCTCTGATGAAATATCACACATAGTCGTGGCAACAGGCCAACGCGTGAATCGATCCACACACCCTTGGATGGCGGTAAGGGACCTACAATGTCCAGGTGCACATGTTTGAAACGCGCGTCAGGTTGGGGGAATGTGGCAAGGGCAGCACGGGTGTGCTTATGAATCTTACCCTTTTGACACGTAACACAGTGTTTTGCCCATTGGCGAATATCTTTCCGTACGTTGTGCCATAGGAAACGTTCGGTAATAAGACGTACTGTTGAGCGTATGCTCGGATGGGATAATCCATGAAAGTGATCAAAAATAATCCGGCGGTGAGATTGTGGAACAAATGGTCGCGGCTTGCCGGTAGAAATGTCACAATGGATATGAGCATCACAGTTTAGGAGGGGTAAACATGAAAATCGAAGGGAAGGGTTGTTTGTGATGACGGAAAATTCAGGATCAGCTCCCTGATGCCGGGCAAGATCCTGTAGGTCCACAGATGGTCGATTGACTTGGTGTAAATCCGTGCGAGAGAATGCGTCAGCAACAACATTACTGCTACCATCGATAAAGCGAATATCGTCAGTGAACTGCAATATGTAGTCCAACTGACGAATTTCTCGAGGAGAGTGACGATCCGCAGAGGTGCGAGCTGCATAAACGAGGGGCTTGTGATCAGTATAGATGGTAAACTGACGTCCTTCCAAAAAGTGCCGGAAGTGTTTGATCGCCAAATACACAGCGAGAAGTTCTCTGCCGAATGTACTGTACCTCGTCTGCGTTGGTTGCAACTTCTTCGAAAAGAAGGAAAGTGGTTGAGCATCGCAACCGATCAACTGTTGTAGAACTGCACCCACTGCAACAGAAGAAGCATCTGTTTTGAGCACAAGGCGGGCACTTTTTGTGGTATCCAAGTGGCTCAAGGACGTAACTGTTGACAACTCCTTCTTCACGGCGACAAAAGCGGCCTCCGCTTCAGCTGTCAACACGAGTTTCTTTGGATTTCCTCGTAGTAAATCAGTTAAGGGTTGTAACAATTGAGCACAATTGGGGATGAACCGACCGTAATAATTGATGACACCAAGAAAACGACTAAGGCTCTTGATGGATTGGGGTAAAGGATATTCCACGACAGATTGGGTTTTGTCGGGTAACGGGCTAATACCATGGGAGTCGATTTGATGACCAAGGAATTGGACACTGGTTTGACCAAAGACACATTTTTCGGGATTAATAGTGATTCCGTAATTGTCGAGACGTTCAAAAACAACGCGTAAATGTTTTTTTGTGCTCCTCTGCAGTGGTACTGGCGATGAGGACGTCGTCGATATATACAAAAACGAAATCTAATCCACGAAAAATTTGGTCCATAAATCGCTGGAAGGACTGAGCTGCATTGCGAAGTCCAAATGGCATTCGGAGAAATTCGAAGAGACCAAATGGGGTAATGACAGCTGTCTTAGCGATATCCTCCTCGGCCATTGGTATCTGATGGTAGGCCCGTACCAAATCCAATTTTGAGTAAAACTGCTTTCCACGGAGATGCAGGGAAAAATCGTGGATATGTGGAATAGGGTACCGATCGGGTATGGTGATGGCGTTGAGTGCACGATAGTCACCACAAGGTCTCCAGTCGCCATTTCTCTTTGCAACCAAATGCAGCGGCGAGGCCCATTGACTATCGGATGGCCGAATTATGCCAAGGTTTACCATATGTTGGAATTCGTTTTTAGCTGCATTAAGTTTGTCTGGCGGGAGCCGACGGGGCTTGGCAAAAACTGGTCGTCCTTTGGTGACGATGTGATGTCGAACCAGGTGCTTGGGGTTGGTCGCTGCAGTTGAGGGGTGCACCAGCGAAGGGAAATCCGTGACGAGAGAAGAGAACTCATCAGAATCGGGAAGGCACACACGTAAGTTGATAGAATTGAGTGCAACGGTTTTACAAGATACGTGAAGTGAAGTAATCTTATCTTGCAATTGGCGTCGCTTAATATCAACAACTAAATCAAACTGTGCAAGAAAACTGCGCAAGAAAATCAACACAAAGGATTGGTTGTTTGACATCGGCAATAATAAAAAGAAAAGGGAACTGCCGGCGGAGTCCGAAGTCTAGGTTTAGAAACTTCTGACTATACGTGGCAATTTTCGTTTGGTTAGCCGCCTGGAGACAAATTCCTGTAGCTTGAATGTGGCGTTTTTCTGCAGATCGAGGTAGAACGCTCACCTCAGCACCGGTGTCGACGAGAAAATTCTGATGAGAATTCCGATCAGTGACATACAGGAGGCGACTAACGGGTTGGCCAGCGACAGTCGTCGCCACTACTGGCTGGCGCTCGCGTTTCCCTGTTTAGAGAATGCGCCAGACTTGGGGTATTTGCAACCGGGGCGACAGTTACGCGCATCGTCACCGAAACGTCGATGAAAATAAAAAATCTGATTGCGGTGTCGCGACGCACTGCGGTGTTGTGACGTACTGCGGTGTTGTGGCGCACTGCTGCGTCGTCTCGAATTGGAGTGAGTGCGGGTTTCAGCATGACGCGTCAGATTTGCTATAGAGAGTTCAATTCTGGATAGTCGTTCTGACAGACTTTCTGTGGATTTTAAGGGTTCATTGGGGATTAATGGCTTGGGTGTCTCAACTTGCTGGACGGTATGGTGTCCGTAATATTCGTTGATTTTATCCGCTATATCAGAAAGCTCATCCAACGTGGAACGGGTGGCAGAGGCCGCTAGGATGGACGCCATGCTTACAGGTAGACATTTCAACCATAATTGACGAATGATAGAGTCATCGACCTTTGAGTCCCCAACCAATGCGCGCATATGGCGAAGAAGCTGCGAGGGAGTGCGATCACCCAGCTGAACACTTGAGAGTAGCTGACGCAATCTGACCTCTTCCGATATAGTGGTTCGCTTCAAAACAGCGGCCTTGAGTAGATCGTAAGGGGTTTCAGGAGGCATGACATCAATTACATCAAAAACCTCTGCGACAATCGCAGTGGGGAGAGAATTCGAAGCATACAGATACATCGTGCCTGTTTCGTAATTCCTCTGAGCCGAAATGTGTTTTCCATCAGACGAAACCATGCACGCGGATTAGTACCGTCAAAATTAGGAAAAGGGACAACAACAGCGTTAAGGTTGAGAGAGTTGGTAGAAACGTCAGATTCCATGATGAAAAAAAATTGATATAGGAGCGAAAGAAAATAAAAATATCGGGTTCACCAATTTATGTAGCGGAAAAAATACCAATGTAGAATACAAATAACACGATAAAATATAAACAAAATATGACAATGAAAACTCACGGACAGTGAAGAAGTATATTCCACTACACACAAAATAATCCGCTCCGAATAAATCCAAGACGGACAACGAGTGATGAGAAAAGGTCCGGAGACAGCTGAAAAGGAGCTCGACTCCGTTAGAACAGTCAACACTGAACAGTCAGCACAGAACAGTCGACTAGCACAACGAGGCAGAACGAACGACGCGCGGTTGGACGGAAAAGTGTATATTCAAATTTTATGCGGTTGCAGTTTAGTAAAACAACGATACAAATGTATGAAAATGTGAAACGCACACACTTATCGGTCAACCCCACGTTCTTTACCACACTTGTAAATCCCGCGCAATTCAAATGTAAATTTTTGAATCGTCGAATTCTTTCATGAAAAACACCGACTCCTAACGTGTAGATCGTATTCGATGAACTTTCTGTGGTTTTCAAACAGGCGACTATTATTGATTTTTTTTATCGTGGTTGAGTTATTTGATAATTGATCCAAACAAGTTTCGTGAATATTTAGAAAGGCTTGACAAACAAAATTGTATCCTGTTCTAAGGCGTGGTTGCTACCGATTAACCACCAAGAACGTGCCTTTGTTCTTCTGGGATTTGGTCGACCGCATCGATCACAATACGTCGAAAGCAATACCATTCGACCAGTAGCTGACTAGAAAGACCTTGGAGTTATAGTGTCCGACTCTTTGAAAACAAAGGCTGATTCTGCAAAGAAGATTGTCAATTCAAACAGATTTCTGTAGGCAATTCGTAGGTCAAATCCATCCTTGAGTATGAACTTCCAGCTGTCAATAGTCAATAGCAGATTATGGTACAAAGAGCTACGAGCTTAAAAGATAACCATAGGTTAGTCATTACAGTCGGTCGGGTTGAGTTTAGAAGGTTCGACGTCGTATGCCAAAGTTCCATAAAGGGTCGGGTTATATATATCATAACTTTCAATACAGGGAGAGATGAATCGGTTAGTTCCGTATATATGTATCTGGAAAGGAAGCGGAAAGTTAGTGTAGAATCGGGAAGATGGAAAAGCGAAAATCCATTAAACATGTTGAGAAAAATAAAGATAACTAACTACGTGAGAGTGCAATGCGCTGCAGCGAGTGCAAAGCTATGCAACAGCGATGGTTCTCGGCATGGAATCGTTGAAATATGAAGAATGTCTGAGAAAACTTGACGTGTTCCCTCTCGAGTATCGCCTATTCAGTAAGATTTACTGATGACAAGGCGGATCTTGCTGAGAGAATATGGTAATGAGCTATCGAAGCATTTCACCATCATGACGAATCCCAAAACGCGAGGCCATGATATGAAGCTTCGATAGCGGAGAACTCAACGGCTTGCTTCAAAGTGCACCTTATGCATCAGGATTGTGAACACATGGAATGCCCTTCCGAGAACAGTCTTTGCGGAAACCACGGAAGAACAGTTCAAACATGCACTGGACAAATGCTTGCCGGTTGTTTTGGAAAGCCAACCCACCGTTAAATGAAACCCATTCATCTGAATGGCGATCATGTCATTCGCTGGACTATGTCAGTGAACAGAATGTTATGCGGCTTGCACGGGACAACCCTCTGCCGTCTTTTCAAAAAAATAAGAAAAATTCTTCTATTTCGACTGAATTTCGTTATATATATATACTATAGAATAAACTGCGCTCCTGTAAAATGGTCAATGTTAACTTCAAAATTGTTGCTTAAGAAAATAGAGCTGATTTAGCAAACCACTGAAGCTATCACGAAGTCAAAATGTTCTTTTTCCTTCAAACCAAGTGAACAGTTGCCTCGCCCTCTACCCGGAAAGGTTGCATGGTTGTTTCCGCGATCAACACTCGTGTAGTATCATGAATTCCAAACCTAAATGTGCTGACTATTACCACTTCAACCTATTGGATTGTGGTGTAATTTTCGAATGTGCCAATGTATTTTTAAATATAATAATTATTTTATTCTGTATATCATGTTCACGCATACAGTGAAACTACAAAAATGCTGATTTTTAAAATCATTTACATATTTCGCTTGCCCACTTTCCATGTGTGTGCTTACCTGCTTTTCCTGGTTCCTATTGCTTGGCACTTTGTCTGGCTCCAGACGTGCTGTGTAATGATGATAATGATGATGACGCATGCTGATACTGAACAATCGTTCAGTTCGTGATTACAAATTGTGCATATTCTTGAATTGAGCCTCTTCATCTAGGAAATCTTGGTCAATTCATATTTATCGCTAATTTAAAAGCACTCAGTCGATTCGCAACGCCACTGGAAAGTCGTTCACTAAATATTTAATAACCATTAGGCAAGGAGTAGAAATCTGGAATCGCAGATGATGGTCAACAAACTAGTACTAGCACCTAAAAGCCAAGGGCAATGAACAATGCTTATGCTCGCTCGTTTTCAATAGTTAGGGCACATTTTAAAAATGCCTCATCACCGCTTACCACCGCGCTTAATTCGCAAAACCTGGGAGAAAAAACAAGGTGGTCAGTATTTGACATGGCGAGCTGCGACGAAGAAGCTCAACGTAATATTAGGCTGTGTAAGGGTTAAAAAATTCACCTAAACGTTGTTTGGGAACCTTATACAATATACAGTGGCACCTATATCATTGTGTGTTTGTATGAAATCACAAGCCTGATCCAGGCAAAATGCCGCACAGTCATAAACTGCATGTGGGCTAAGATACTGTCAGGTTGCTCAGGCTTAGACCAAAGATAAGGAAGAAAGAAAAACAAAAAATGAAACCGCATGCTGTGAAACCACAAAACAAGCTGCATTTTTTACATTCGCATAGTTTAGTTGTCCTCTTTTTCCGCGTTTGCTTATCTACTTTTCCTGCTTCATGTTGCTTGGCACTTTGGTTCCAGACGTGTGCCGCATAATTATGCTAATAATGCTTGAATAAGTTTGAATGCGAATTTCATCCACTGATGCCTCCAAATTTCATCTTTCCATTCTACCTTTGGTTTCAGTTGATCAAGAAAGCACTGGACTTTCGGCATTTATACTTCAGCATTCAACGTTGCCACGTATATCCTAGATGTTTAATACCATATTATCGGATATCAACAGTCGAGAGTTATACGGTGATCGAAAGTATAATGCGTGTTGTGGTAACGCTCCGGTTCTTTTAACTGTTCACCAGCAAAACGTATTCCTGCTAGCTGTATTGAATATTTCGAATGTCGCTCAACCCAGGCTTTCCATTTACATTCTATTGTTGATACAGTAAGAATATCTTTCTTTCTAGTCCGTTCTCGCTCAGGTCTCTCCTCCATTTGCTTGCGATTACTCTCCAAGTAAGCTTTTTTAACGAAGTAACTTTCTCTAGCTGTCCCCGATCATCTTCTCGTGGCCCAAGAAGACGGATTAGTTCACCTTTTTAACACCGATCTCGAAGGACCTGGTGCTCTAATTCAAGGTATTTATCCCAGGTTTCATTTTTTAGCTTTTGGTCGTGTGTTATATTTTGCGGGGAATCTGAACATTGACACTTAACAAATTTTGACTTAAACCACCGTCGATAAGTCGCGACTATTGTTTTTCTGGTACCATCACTTGAAATACCACAATTTTCATGAAATTACTGGTAGCTAACATGTATCAATTTCAACTTAAATTTTTTTATTTGTTACGTGGAAGGTAGTCATGCAGTCATCTTGTGGTGCACGGATGTGCAATCCTGCAGTACTTATGTGCTGCGAGGCTAACACCGTGCTAAATTGATTGGCCAGAGGTAGTGAGCTGCATGCTGAAACAGGCTGGAGTCTCACTACCATTTCCTGTTTTTTCCTGTTCTTTTTCCTTCTCATATCTGTCTAGGCCTGGGTAACCTGACAGTATCGTAGCCCACGTGCGGTCTCTGACTGTGCGGCACTTTGCCTGGATCAGGCTTGTGCTTTCATACCATACCATACCATCGTCGTAAGCAGCGAGAATTAAATCACATCGTCATTCTTGTCGCCGCGTACATTTTAGAAGACAGCAATACGTCATCAGCAAGCCAAGATGCTTGAGAACTATGCGACAACAGTAAATTTATTTAATAATGCTTGAGGATAGAGGTGTTGGAAAATTACTGAATCGAAATAAGAACAATCGTCGATACATCTAAATTAGTTGTCTATAGTTCGGTTGACGTGCGTTTTCTATCAAATTTTACAAATAAGAAAAATCTGTTTATGTATACCATTCTATGCATCCCACAACTCTTTAAATCCCTCTTTTCCCTTTTCATCCAGTGTTTTATTTTGTCATGGTTGTATGGAAGTTAGGTACATGCTACCTATTTAATGCGCTCCATGCTTTCATGCTATTAATGATAGTTATTTTTCCTATCGTTAAAACACCTTCCATCTTCTGCTTTTTCCCGCAACAAGACTTTGAAGCACATGCGAATGCTATTTTTGATGTCAAGTGGACGATTTGTGGCACTGGTTTTCTCACTGCCTCCGGCGATCAATCGATTCGATTGACGCATGCAGAAAGAGGCGTGGTTGTACAGCAATTTTTCGGTCATACCATGTCGGTCAGATGTCTAGCTTTTATGCCCGGAGACTCCCGTGAGTTGACCTTATTTGAAGCGATGCTGGAAAATATGTTTGAATCTTCTCTGTTTTAACATACCAAATACCGTTATGAGTCCCATGGATTTATGAATTGATTATCTAAGATAAGATTCATTATCATCATCAGAGACAGTATTACACCCGTGACTTGTACCGAGTGCTTAACTGCCACACAACCATGAAAAAGTAAAATCCTAAAAGAGAGGGGAGGGTGGGACTTAAATAGCTATGGATTCTATAGAAGAGTAAGCACAAACAAACTGGGATGAGGTGCCTACACCTCATGGAACATGCATTCAAACAAGTTTCGTGAACGAGTAGAGCGACAGCATGACAGCTTCCATGCGGCTTTCACTGTCATGCACCATAACAAGCTTTTCTCGTCACTCCGCTTGACAACATACAATGTCATGCAAACACTCCAAGAAGCTGCTTATTACAGACCGCCATCGAACACGGTTTCGGGACCTATCCTGAAGTGTAACAAGTCATTGCGATAGATAGACTATCTAAGGTAAGAGCCACTGCAGCTTGCTGGCCTATTTGTCTGAGAGTTCTGACATTCATGGCTCCTGTGTAAGCAGAGGTCCATGGTTTCAGAAAGCGATCTGTAAATTCGCGAACAGAAAATGTTCCAACATGTTCAGCACGGTCTTTTCTAAAGCTGTGATTGACAGACGGAGAGTTGTTAGGAGTGGATGAGGGAAGGGAAGGGTCAGATACAGCTTGAAGAGCAGGGCCAGCAATAGCTCGTTTTGGCTTACCCGCCCTGCTGTTTGCAGCAGTGTTCGTCCGACCTCTATCCATTGACCTTCCTGCCCGGAGAGCACCACTCAGCATAGCTCAATTGGTCATTGCGGTACACAAACCATCGCACTAGGTTAAGGTCCAGTTTCAGCGCGACCAGATTACCTTCTAGCGTTACTCACTCAACTAACTTACATGAGTAAAAAAATTGGTCCAACTATTTTTTCCTGAGTCTTTATACACTATAATTTTTTCTCAACGTGTTTTTAATATCAACCATCATACGTTTGTTAAGCTTGATGCATTTTAGACCTTTAAATGGTATGAACGCACAAGCCTGATCCAGGCAAAGTGCCGCACAGTTAGAGACTGCACGTGGGCTAAGATACTGTCTGGTTGCCCAGGCCTAGACAGATATGAGGATGAAATAGAAATAGTAGTGAGACTCAAGCGTGTTTGAGCATGCAGCTCACTACCTCTGGTCAATCAATGTAGCACGGTGTTAGCCACACAGCACAAAGTACCGCACGATTGCACATCCGTGCTTGATTAACTTGAATCCATTATATTTTGAAATGTTTTCTAAAAACATAAACTGGTTAATCAGCGTGAACTCGACATACAGCACAATTTAGTTTTCGCATTACACTGTTTTAAAATTTTTATTCAAGTACAAGAGCCGTCAATGAGCGAAATGGAACCCCTTTACCACTCTTATTTCAAGTCAAACCATTTATAAAACGTAATAAACCATACATAGAGTCACTGCTGCAGGTTTTCAAGCACATCTGGCAAGTTTTCGGTCAGTTGTTGATTAGGTATCTGGAGCTTTTAATATTGTACGTGTACTTGTATTTGTATGTACATTTTCGCTCTACTGTTGTTCTGCACGCGTAATACATTACCACCGCTAATGACGGCTTCCGTCACTATGACTCTAGTACTCGTGAGGTTTAGTCCAAATCACAAATATCTATCTTCAGCTATAAGCGCAGTTGATTTAGTAAAAAAATTAAGGCGATCAACTTAAGTCTTGGCTAAATATTTTGCACTTTTCTGGCAATCCATACCATGTGCGTTATCTAATCATCGCTTCATTAATGGTCGATAAACGCTTTTTACACACCATCACTATACTCTGTTGTCACTATCGCAGACGTTGCGCATTTATACGCATTTACCTGGTAACGACGTAAATATTAAAACTTTTATAGAATCCGCAACTATGTAAGTCCCACCCTTCACCATTTTTTAATAGGATTTTACCTTTTTCTCGTGATTTATGTCAGTTTAGCATCCGGTACATGCTACCGGTTTAATGCTGTCTGATGATGATGGTGATGCATAGACTTTACAGGTTTGGTCAGGTATTGCGAACGAAAATCCCCCCTTTTCCTAACGCTGCTTCGTTTGTCACTTCTAAAGGCGTCGTTGCAATGGTGTCCAAACACTGGCTTGACTTAAACAGATGAAAGCTTTGACAGCTAAACTGACTGTAATCAAGGACTCCGAAAAATCGATATGGCTTGTTACTTCAGTGATGCGTTCGATGGCGGTCTTGTTGTAGGCACCTTTGTAAAGTGTTTGATTAATCGTGTTTGTTTTCATGTCAGTAAAAACCGCAAGGTGGTTGTCATGCTGATGTTGATGTCGCTCTACTCGTTCACAACCCGTGATTGAATGCGTATTTGATTCAAGGTTTAGACAGCTCATTCCAGTGCATCTGTATATGATGTTCAACAAGTTCAGACACTTTTTAAATCCCATCCTTTAAGTTTCCATTTTTTGATGTGTGGCAGTTGACATTTGGTTCTCGCTACTCCGGTGTTTGGCTGTCCAGTATGATAACGCCTTCATTTCACTTATTTCCTGACTAGTTGCCACTGAATGCACACTGTAATTTCGTTGATCTTACGCTATTTCCCGCTTTGACATTTTTGCTTCAATATTAACACCAAAACTCTACAAACGCTTATTTTTGACACACATCACAATAATGCGCGTTAACACGTTGGCCGCGATGTGCGCCATATGTGTACATGCAGAACTTTGCAAAAACGCGATATGTACATATATGGTACACGCCTACAAAAGGCGTACTTTTTAAAATAATCGTATTTCCGTAATAAAGACTG
>JACCGJ010013425.1:0-11019 GCA_013407085.1 Atriophallophorus winterbourni
ACTCAAGAATGATGTTCGATTGCAAGTGCAAGTCCAATTTCGCTTTAAAAATCGCCAGGCAAGGAGAGTTCACCACATGTTGGGGTAGGGAAAAAACGGCGCCGACAATGACCACGGGAACTTGTCGCACAAATCAAGTAAGTGTTTTTGTGGATGTCCTTTAGTAGCCACAATTCTATAGGTCAAAATAATTTCGCGGCGTATCCTCCTTTGGGTAAAGTCGCTTTGACCAAGACGTCGCAATCTTTCGGTGTACGGAACATTGCGAAGACCCATCAGTAACTTTGTTGCTCAATGATAGACTTTATCGAAGAGTGCAATATCTTTTCGCATCCAAGGAGCCTAGATCTCTACCGCATACTCCATCGTAGGGCGAAGGTGGACGTTCATTATCCTTGGTAACGTTACCAGAGAGAATCTTCTAAATATTCTTCGATGGATATCTAACAATCTGTTGGCTCGTTGATATATGTTGTGGCAGTTCATTGTGCTCTTCAGGTTTCCGCTAATCCACACTCTAATATCTTTTTTCTAACGAGCTCCATGCTAGGTTTTCGGTTCCCAGTCGGTATGTCCAAGGAACATTCTTGACAAGATGGAGCATCTTACATTTCTGTATGTTGAATGACATGTCATTCATGGTCGCCCAATTCGACACGCTGTCCATTCCATTTGTAGTTTCTCACAATCCTCTGCAGAACTAATTGGCGTCCAAATTTATATATCATCCGCGAACAGGACCATTTTGGACGATATGGGGGGGGTAAATCGTTTATGTACAACAGAAAGAGGAGCGGGCCTAGCACAGATCCTTGTGGGACTCCACTGGTGGTTTTGAACGTTTGGGATAGCACTCCGTTAACTTTAACTCTGGCGTCTCGATCTGACAAATAGTCACACAACCATGAGAGAAGTGGTTCACATATTCCTGAACGCATCCGTTTTTGAAGAAGCAGATGATGATTGACTCTGTCAAAAGCTTTCGAAATGTCTAGGTAACAGACGTGGATGCAAGAACTTCTATCCAACTCCTTCGTCCAATCGTCTAATGCTATGAGAAGATTTGCGAGACAGGATCGGTGAGATCGATATCCATGCTGTGCTGGCGAAAACAAATTATGAGATTCAATGTGTGCAACCATTCTTTTCGAGACTATACGTTCCGTGGCCTTAGCAATAACAGTGAGGAAACAGGCACAGAAAGGATTATTTGGTATCTGGATGGTTTTGTAGTTTGCCCTGCTCTCAGCGAACACTGGGGTCCTTCCGCAAGGAATATTTGTACTGCTCACACACACACGTGATCCTGCAAATTGCTTCCCATGCTTTCAGATATCGATTTCAAATTGGAGCTGGCGAATACGTGTCGCACACACAACATTCCAGCTTGAATAGCGGCTGGCTTTACTATTCAGGGTATTACAATGTAATTCAAAGTTTTAATGGTACAAAAAGTAAATACTTTACAGTAACCAGAAATTAAAAATATAGGGAATGTTTTAGCAACATGGAAAGTCAGCTTGTGTATTCAGGTGCGAGGTAAGTTTTCGTCAACAAATAATTGTCAAGTTCAGGCTTGAACAAGTTCAGGCTTGATGCGCTAATGATATGTGGGGGCAGATAGTTCCATATGAAACAAACTCGGACAGCATAGAAGAACCTTCGAAAATATGATCTAGAGTATGGAATAATCAATCTGTAGGCATGAGATCTGCTACCACGTGCTTCTTGCCAATAAAACAGGTGTGCAAGTGGTGATCCACTGGATGCGGAATGTTGAACAGCAGGATCAAGTCACCACTGACACGACGGTACGAAAAATCAAACAGGATCCGATTTACAATCCGCTTATCGTATGGCCTGTTATATATCCCGGTCACCAGTTTTGTAGAGCGGTGATATACACGTTGCAGCAAGGCCATGTTCTTTTGTAACCATGGGGACCATGCTTGAACAGGATACTCCATTGTTGGTCTCATATAAGTGTTAATTATCCGTGGGAGTATCTGCTTTGTGAAACTGCCGAAGATCCTTCTGAGCAGTGCTAAGCTTTGGCATGACTTTTTGTATACAACAGAACACTGCCGTGAAGACTTCAAGTTACTGCTAATCCACACACCCAGATCTTTCTTTTCCATAACCCATGCAAGTTTCTGAGATCCCAGAGAGTGCGCGAATTCTAAAGATTAGCCGACGTTCAACATTGTACATATTTGGATGTTGAATGGTAGGCAGTTTCATGAGGACCGCGTATGAAGTGCTTCGATATCTTTTTGTGAATTTGGCAATCTTTTATGGCGCGTCCGATAGTCCAGATTTTGATGTCATCCGCAAATAAAATAATTTTGCTGCGTACGATTTCACGTATATCGTTCGCATACACCAGGACGAGTATTGGCCCCAAGACAGAGCCTTGAGGTACGCCACTTGTAACTTCTACTGGGCTGGATAGTGTCACATCAACTCTAACCCTGATGACTCTACCAGCCAAGTTATCCTGAATCCATGCCAATAATCTGCTGCCCATTACGAGCTGCTCCAATTTCTGTAGCAGTATGCTGTGGTCAACACGGTCACAAGCTTTAAACATATCCGAGTAAAAAGCATGGATAGGGTTTCCATCGTCCACCGCTTGAGTCCAACTATCAAGAATTATAAGAAGATTGGTGAGACAGGAGTGTCTTGTCCTGAACCCGTGCTGTGCGATGGAAATCAGCTTATTTTGTTTCAAATGCTTGATAAGTTCGTCCGCTACAAATCGTTCTAGAAGTTTAGATACCACTGGCAACAACGTGACTGGTCTGTAGTTAGACACATCGGACAGGTTCCTTTCTTTGTATATCGGAATGATTAATCCACTTTTCCTGTCAGTAGGAACCTTGCTACAACTCAATAACATGTTGAAATGATCAGAGAGCGGTGAGAATAGAGCATGGGTGCATTGTTTTAGGAGGAACGGTGTTATTTCATCAGCGCCAGCGATTTTTTTGTATTTAACCCGAGTAGCCTGACCAGGACACTCTCGGGTTTCACAGCAATTTCGTGTATTGTGTTAATTTGTGATCTGAATGCAGGCATAACTTAACATAAGCGCTCGCTAGGGTAGAACACTCTAGAGTAAAATTGAGCGAGTTCGTTAACGGTTTCGAGAACAGTGGATATAGTTCCAATCGTAGTCGTTCCAAGTAAAGCGGAAACGCCCGGATTTACCCTGGGCCTTTCTGTTCACAATCTGGAACAGTAGCTTTGGATTTCGTTCAATATTATCCATCAGATTACGTGTCATAGATGGTGGATCTCATGTCAATTGGTATATTACATCGCCAACTCCGATAGAGTCGGTCGACATTCATTTTTGAATCAGGATTCCCGGCATCGCTAAGCTCAATAAAAAAAGAGTTTCGGCGACTTCCACGATAGCGTCGGTTTTCAGGTGTTTAGTGATAATTTTGATCTCACTTAGACGTTTGCATCGATACTGGTTCCAATTGTTAAGAACGGTGTCCACCATAGTGGTGATCGAATGTGTCAGTTTAGGGGATTCAGAACCATTAACTTCGTAATTCAGTGACTTCGTGATTCGGAAATTATCGATAACTGCTGCACTCCTGGTTCCGATAGCATAACTAATAAATCTCCATTGTTGTCTGTCGTGGTGGGATTTACACTTTGTATCTGAACCAGTGGCAGTTTCTATGGTATTTGCGAGAATAAGGGTGCGCTTATAGCGATCATTGGCCATTTTTATTCCCTTCCGGTGGCGATTTTACCTGCTCAAATCTCTTATGAGATTTTGATTAAGGATCGCCAGGCAAAGGTTATCTTTTTGGCAGGGTCGCCAGACATAAAGTTCTACAATACACGCACACGAACCAAGAATGTGATCAATATCAAGCCTCCAACTGTTTCTGTCGATCTCGACGTTGACCAAGGTTATAACAGATCACGAACAATTCATTTCTAAACACAGCTTCGGTTCAAATATGTTGATGGCTATTGACTCAGCCGTCCCCCAACTGCCCCAGCTAGGTGTTTGTGGCAAGTCTTGGGGAACCGTGTCGACCACATGGGATTAGATCGAAATGTTCCGCTTCTGAACGATTAGTTCGTGATCTCTTACTACCTTGGCTAACATTTCCGTTTAACGCTTTATACTGATCACATTCATTGTTCATGTTTCACTTTTTCTACGCGAGTGACATATACAGTAAAAGATACCCTTTGGTCTGATTATGTGTTTTGCTCGCGAAAATGGACATATTCGTCAACGCCATATTATAATATCGCCAATACCGTGACATCATTTTGTAGCCTTGCTGTCCGATTTTTCTATCTATTCCCTATCCACCATCCACGGATACTTTCTTATTCATAATTCAGTGATTTAACTGTCTTAAGTTCGCTTCCGGTAGGTTCATATATCAAAATATGCTTAAATATGTGCACCCATTGTGGCGACCATATCATTTAACCCATTCTGCTTTGTTGAGACGAATAAACACAGAGCTCAAAGTGTGCACCATTAGTGAGCATGGGCCCGTTTACGATCGATCGGCGTGACCCCTAGAAAATGTTTCAAATCCGCCTACGCTATTCTGTTTACAATGTGTCGTGTCAAGGTCAGCACCGCACATGATACGAGTTCAAGGTCAGCCGTGAGTCGTGACATTTTCTACGTCAATGAATTGGAACTTGGTCAGTGAACAAAACACTTTCGTGGGAGGGACCGACAACGAGATAAGATAGAAATGACGGAAATGCATGCATATGAACATTTTGAGATAAGATAGCCGAGTTCACCGATGAAAGGGGATTTGTGAAATCCAACCACGGTTATTATGAGGTTAGCGACTGAGCCACAAAAAGAAACCTTCGTATAGTGGTAATTGAACGGTAAGGGTTATATATATTAGGGGAGTGAAATTGTGACAATCGACAAAATACTGTTCACTTTGCTTTTACGTTTCTTTTTAGTGGATCCGTGCCTCTCGTGTTTGTGAACGGGTGGGATTAGAAATGTTGTTGAGAATAGACAGCTTGTGACGATGTGTTCGCAATTTTATGGTAAGAAGTTGTCTATGTCATATTTAGAGGTTTAGTGGAGCGATTGGTATTCTTCTTAAAAGCGTGTAAAGGCCCATCGGTCTTCAGCTCGTCTTACGAAAAAATTACTATAGTTGATATTCATAATCGCCTCGAGTGCTTGACTAAGAATCACTTTGCAGTTCTGTGTTTCAACATCGTGGTTCGTTGTACGAACCCTATGTAACAGTGGCATGCAAGTATAACTTTGTTAACCACTTATCCACTGTTTTAATGCTTACTGAACTTAATCTTACTGTCTCCACCTGATGATGGCAAACAGCCAGAAACCGGTAGTGGTGTGTAAGTGCGGGGGATGTGAGCAACACATTACTTTGGTCATCCATAAGCGCCTTAAGTGCTTGACCACGAATCACTATGTGATTGTGTGTTTGAACATCGTGGTTTGTTGTAAGAACCATATGTAACAGCGGCATTCAAGTATAACTTTGTTTACCACTTATCCACTGTTTCAAGGCTCACTGAACCTAATCTTACTGTCTCCACCTGATGATGGCAAACAGCCAGAAACCGATAGTGGAGTGTAAGTGCGAGGGATTTGAGCAACACATTACTATAGTTGATACCCAACGAGGTGCGATTTGAAAAAATTGGTGTTAAGAAGTTACTGAAATGTGTATCCACACGATTCAAGACAGACGTGGTTATCAGAACAGAAAGAATTAATCTATATCTCCGGGTTTAGCTGAATTTGAATGCTGTGCTTTCACGGTACGGTTCAACCTTTCATAACTAGAAAAGCATTTTGCATTGCGTGTACAACTTAGCCTATCGGAAATGTTGGAAACACTGACAGACGTCGAATTTCGTGTTCTCTAACCCCATGAACGATTTAGTAGAGGATATTGGATGTAACTTGATACTGTTTGCCGATGATATTAAAATATGGAAACGCGTCAGGTCTGTTAATGACTGTATGGCATTACAACGGGATCTGTGCACCTTATTTCGTTGGTCGCCGTCAAATGAGTTACCATTTAACCCTGCGAAATGTAAAATGCTGCGGCTTGGAAACTCTCTGCACCGCACGTATCAGCTTGGCACGCAAGATCTCGTCCGGACCACCGCAGAAATAGATCTCGTTATATGGGTGCCGTTTAACCTTAAGCCTGGGCATCATTGCCGGACAGTGTACAATAAATCCTGCCGTATATTAACTCTTTTAAAAACGATATTCAGGATTTATACACCTGAAACCCTACCCCGGTAAATTAATCCGTATGTACGTCCTGTTATGGAATAATCCATCCGAGCCTAGGCACAATGGCTGAGGAAGGATATCGAACTACTTGACAGGATTTATCATCGTGCGACAAGGTTAATCTCCGTTTACAGAAATTTGTCTTTCAAATAGCGAATATTAAAGTTAAGTCTACACGATTTTACCCAACGACGGATACGTAGTGACCTCCTGTTGGCATTCAAAATATGGCATACTGAGAACCATCCCCTTGAACACTTGCTAAAGTCCAATGGCCTTACTCGAGCACGAAAACATTCAAAGGCTTTAACGAGTCCGCATTCTCGATTGGATATTCATCGAATTTTTTCTCGGTAAAAATTTGTTTTACTTGGAACATTTCGCCTGAAGAAATCACACGCTCGGAATCTGTTTCGGTTTTCGCTTCTAAACTGGATGTGACTGTCCCTATTGATTTTTGAGAGATTTTATATGTTTTCTCCATATACCTCGTCACCCTATGGTTTTTGTTACGCTTACTGCTTTTTATACCATAAAACTTTCTGAGTTCTGAATGGGTGCCCCCGATAGTGATCGCTGCAGCCTTCAGTACAACAAGGATTTTGTGCTGAATGAAATTCAATACGATCGATTGGAACATTTGCCTTCCTTTAAAAAGGAAGTAAAGTAAGAAGTAAAAGAAAGTCTACATTCTTCGCAACACTCACTCACAGTATCGGAGCAAGCTTAAGCAACGCATCCGTAGTTGACATATGCACTAAAATTGCAGCCCTTCTACAAAGCATTTCTGTTTAAGAAGCATCCATCGCCTGTTGAAAATATCGTGGATTGGCAAAGTAACAAACAGTCAAGTGCTTTCTGAAGCTAGTATACTGAGCATGTTTACCTTACTACCACAGTGCCATTTAAGTTGACTGGGTCATTTGTTCAGAATTGAAGGTGATTGTATTGAAAATGAGCTATTCTATGAAGGGTTGAAATCGAGAATTCGACCGCATTTGCGGTACAAGTACGTATACAATGGATCTAGGAAAGCACTTGAAATTGAGGCTACGATTTACGAAGAACTTTCTCGTGACGGCTCACTTTGAAAGCACTGTGTAAAGCGTCATTTGCAGGCTAGGGACGAGCCGATACTTCTCACAAGCACATATCCATGATCTGTGAATATTTTGGGTAGAAATTTGCAAAAATACCGTGGTTGCTTGAATCGAGGCTTTTAAGCTGTAGCTTATACAGGCGCTCAAACCTTCATTGTACATTTGAGGTAATGTAATGCGGCTGTCATTTATTTCAAACATATGACCTCCATTTTCGATGCATTGGGAGTTGCATAAAGCGTCAGATCTTAGCAGTAGCCCTGAATGTCAGATTCTATTGGCTCTAAAACCGGAAAATGTTCCATGTAACTTCGAAGCCACGAACCCAACGCATATTTGTGTACAATTAAGAACATTGAAAACTTGTCTAGGTCCCGCAAGGTTCACTTGATCAAATCTTACCATCGCCACCTGATGACAGGAAATACACAGTAACGGTTACAATTCAATTCAATTCCATTTTAATGGCCTAAAAAGCATATAGCTTTACAAAAAACCATAGAATAATATGGGAACTACGAATAATATAACAAGCAAAAACGGGATTTGGTTCCTTACTGAGCAGTTCAAGAATCAAGTAAAAATCCAAAGGTCCAAAATTGTTTTCCACAAATATAGATGCATGCGGTCAAGATGTATGGTTTTCTTCGATGTACGGGTTAAGGGCCAAAAAGGCATCAAGACTTCTCTTGAAAATCGGCTGATTTGGTGAGTTTACAGTTTGTGAAGGGTAAGTGCCAGGGATGTGATAAACCTGTTGCATCCAACACGCATCGCAAGCTTGAACTCCGTGATTTGATAGAACGTATATTCGTGAAAATAACATGGTAAATGGTTTCCAGAAAATAACGTGTAAACGGTTGAACCTCCCCACGCGGCTCCGTAGAAACATTCCGAGTGATGTGATAATTCATTCATTCATTCAGTCAGTCAGTCCTCTCCGTGCCGGGTGGCACATGAGGCGAAGACAACTTCACGCCAGTGGTTCCGGTCTGTCACTGCTTCCTTTGCCGTCTGCACCGTGAATTCTTGTGCATGTAGTTCGCGTTCCAACGTTCTGCGCCAAGTTTCCCTGGGCCGTCCCCTTTTTCGTTTACCTTGCGGATGCCAGTGCAGGGCTACCTTCGTATGCGAACTGGGATCCATCCTGCAGACATGACCGAACCACGGATCTGTTGTCATCGTTTCCGTAGCAATGTAGGTTTTACGGGATAGGATTGCTAGACCTAAGCCCAACCCTCCTCCTTTCTCAGACGGGCTTGGGACCGTCCTTGGCGGAGTTTGATGTGATAATTACACACAAAATATTACATCATCCACATCATCCTTTAAAACGTGTATTCGAATACCGCCAGTCACAACATACACGCAGCCACTCGGCGACACTACAAATTCCCCATTCCAGTATCAGCTGTCGCTGATATTTTTATTCTTATCCTAGGAAATGCGCACTCCCCCGAAGCTTTTGTTACAGCTCCCATCGTCGAAACATTCATTCGATATTTCGATGCGTATTTGTTCTGTGATTATTTGACTGCACATGTGTATCCACTCTCGGTAAGTATTCAATGGGACTATACGAGACAGTATATGATAATGAGTTATTTCTTATTCATGAACGAATATTTAATATGCTATAGTAATCGTGGCGCTAAATGCATGTTATCAGCATACAGTCTTGAATCTTTAATCAGGTCTGTTTCGCTCAGCACCATCTTTTCTTTTCACTAAAAGGACGAATGTCATCGGTTTTGATAAATAGAAGTCTGCGGAGATACAAGTTGTGAGGTTGGCAAAACCTCCACTGAGTCCAGTTTACTTGTTCACTTGTAGCGTGATCATTAACGTTGAGCGGATACTCGAGGCCCAGTTGTCGTCTTTATAGACCAAACTTATTAAGCTTTTCAGCGTTCTGCTCAATGCTACCCTTCGACCCTACCCTAACCAGTTTATGCTATGTGAGATACGATTGTAAGCACTGGTGGAATGTTTTATTATTGCTGATCCTCACGGTTCAATGGTCATTATATCAAGAACACTGCTCTAAACCATCAACACATTTGGCTGAGACATTCGTTGCCATGCCGCTGGTTACGTCGTTATACAATATGAACAAAGTGTGCGTCCAAACACGTTAATCTCAGCAAGGGGCATAACTGCTCGACTTATCTTCACAATCTGCTGACCCCTAACAACCTGCACAGGGTTGTTCCCGTGCGCTAATCCCAAAATGACATGTTACAAACAACTGTTACATGCAACAGGCTTCAGGTCACGGTTCGCGAAGGGGGGTGGGGTGAAACAACGAACCCATTTGGTCACCTGACATTAGGTTAACGGTCCGGGTAGTTTATTTGGTGTGTGTGTGCAACAACAAAGTGAGAATCGAAAGTTGGGGGAATAAGTGAAATGATAAACAAAGACATCTTAGTATATTGTGGTGCTCAGATCCCTCGCCATTACCCATCATTTCCCGTTTCTGGCTGTTTGCCGTCATCAGGTGGGGACAGTAAGATAAGTTCAGTGAGCCTGTGAAAACAGTGGGAAAGTGTTAAACGCTATTGAGTGCCACGTCCATAAGTTTCCGGAATTTATTCCACGATATGCTTTATTTAGCAAAATTTATGGTTACAGATCATGATCTGACATAAAAAACAATCTCCATCGATGTTCAAAGTAATCTCAGTCGGTCGATATGGTAAGGCCTATGCGATGTTCCATCGCAGAGATCGTCCCCCCCCCCCCCCCCCCCCCCCCCCCCCCTCCCTGGAGAACCCAACGTTCATTTCACTGAGCTTTTCACATGCGTACAAACTGATCACAACCCACGGATTTTCTCATTTGTACGAAAAAGATACCATTCATAAGTTGAGGCATGCACTGAGTTCTTTCTAAAAGCGACACCTTAAACAGTTAGACGCCGTGTATCAATAATAATGACATTATGCCAAACTTGACAAAGCCGAATTAATGGGCGGGACGACGGTCAACGCCCCAGACCATCCACAAGCCATGGATGCATCACCGCCCGTAAAGTTCAGTCTGATAAAGTATACTGGTATGGTGGTGGACATAAACGCGTCCTTTGCATAGGGAGCTGCTTCCCGGGAAGGTGGCCATCTACTGTTCTCAGCTCTAACCGTAAGCCGATGCTGTTCTCTCAAAACGATTGCAACTGATAATCGGAGTGTCATTGCGGGGGTGGATGTAACACGAATGTCATATCGCCCCTGTCATTGCATCACTAATTTGATATTCCTCAAAGTTTAAGCCAAGCTATCAAACATTTGATTTCTTGCTTTGTTCAAAAAAGTTCGAAACTGACAACGGGTGTCTATCTTCTTCTTCTTCTTCTGAACATCGATTTTCGAACCCACCGGGCAAAACCTGTGGATCAAATCTTGTGGATTCAAGTATCCAAACTCACCCCACTCTCGAGACGAATGTGTTGACCACCGAAAATGCAATAGGCAACATACGGTGAAGTGGCCTCGGGAGACTGAGTCCCTAATCTTTGGTCATCGTCTGTCTTTTGTGTTTAGCAACATGCTGCAGGGGATAATTCCAATTGAGTGCATTAAAACAAATGAACATGTGTGAACACGATCACATGCA
>JACCGJ010013426.1:0-23170 GCA_013407085.1 Atriophallophorus winterbourni
GTCCTTAGCGGAGTTATTTTTTTTAGAAGATATGAGGATGGTAAATCGTTTATGTATAACAGAAAGAGGAGCGGGCCTAACAGAGAACCTTGTGGGACTCCACTCGTGGTTTTGAATGTTTGTGATGGCACTCCGTTAACTTTAACTATGGCGTCTCGATCTGACAAATAGTCACACAACCATGAGAGAAGTGGTCCACATATTCCTGAACGCATCAGTTTTTGGAAAAGCAGATAATGATTGACTATGTCAAAAGCTTTCAAGATGTCTAGGTAACAGACGTAGATGCAAGAACTTCTATCCAACTCTTTCGTCCAGTCATCTAATGCTATGAGAAGATTTGTGAGACAGGATCGGTGAGATCGAAATGCATGCTGTGCTGGCAAAAACAAATCAAGCGTTTCAAAGTGTGCAACCATTTTTTTCGAGACTATACGTTCCATGGCCTTAGTAATAACAGGTAAAAGTTTAACGAGACGATAATTTGCAGCGTCAGATCGGCAACAGAGTTTGAAGATAGGAGTTATCACGCCGGAATTCCAATCTTTCGGTACAACTCCCTTAAGCAACGAATAGTTAAACAGGTTGGAGAGCGGTTTACAAAGCTGACGGTGACATAACCTGAGCACATCCGGTGTGATGCCATCCGCTCATGGGGATTTCCTTACATTTAGTTTGAGCAAATGACTTGCAATAATCATTGGATTTATCGGAATATCGCACAACGTTCCGAATCCTGTTTCGATTGAATACTCAAAACGTTTCATTGACACCTTTGGCACGAACACTTTAGAGTAGTAAATTGCTAGAGCATTTGCGGTTTCCAACGCTGTTTCAGTGATTTTTTCACCATTCTGGATAGGAAAAATACCTGGTTTGACTTTCGCTTTCGCGTTCATGATCTTGTATAGTAACTCAGGGTTGCGTTCCATTTTTGACAGGAGCATCAATTGGTGCGCTTCCTTATCCTCTCGAATAAGTTCAGTCACTTTGTTGCGTAACATACGGAAATGTTGCCGAGAGTTATAAGTATTGTTGGCTTTGTGCTGCTTCCACGCTGCTCGCTTCAGTGCTATCCACTTTTTGTTCCGCTGCGGACAACAAAACGATGTTCATGTACGCACCTTTTCTGAACGATCTGCGAGTTCTCGTCTATCTTCAGTTTCAGAAAACCTACAAGTTCGTTCCATTGCACGTCAGGGCTTATGTTGTCTGTCTGAAAATGCGGAATTTGCACGAGCGATTTAATCAGGGCCAATTTATCTACTCATCGAACCACCCCATTCGTAGCAAGTGATTGCTGAGTACTGCAGACTGAGTCGAACACAAGCACTGAATGATCGCTGAGCCCTAGCGGAGCCTTGAATTCGATCGCTTGGATAGATTGTTCTTTCGATGTTAATACCAAATCCAAGACACAGGGGCGGTCAGAACCTCTCTTCCGAGTGCATTCGTGAACATGGTTGTATAACGGGATTGAATCTAAGGCCTCTCCGAATCGGTATTCTAGCTTTTGTGATGAGTGATCGTCCCTGCGATAACGGGTGGACAGATTAAAAACACCCAAAATAAGTGTCGTTGCTTGCTGTGTGCGAGTCAAGCTCTGAAGCACGTGAATCAATCTTTCGTTGTACGATCCCGTAGATGAAGAGGGCCGGTAGATCACACCAATAATGCAAACTTCACCAGACATCGTCGTTAAAAAGCACCAAATTGTATCCTCGAGCGTGAATTCTGTCTTGAATATTGGATGGCACTGAAGTCGATTATGATAATAAAGAGCAACACACCACCACTTCTCTCTCGATCGTTCCTTATCAAATTCATATTTGGAATTGATATCTCCGTTTAAATCAATTGGGAAGAATACCATGTTTCTGTAATGTTGATAATGTCAGGTGAGTAGCGCGAACATATCTCGGTTAGCTCAGCTAATTTGTTCGGAAGGCTTTGTGCATTTGTATATAAACATCTTATTAAGTTTGTGGTGTTCAAATCATGAAAAGTTATCACAGGGCCGACTCGGTTAGAGTCGGAATGCTCAAGTTTTTTTGGAGCAATCGCATGACATTCATGTTGAACCTCATCATTAAGCGTTTGAGGGTCGGTACCATCCGTTTGCTTGCTTCCGGCTATTACCATGGGCAAGCTCAACTTGATGTTTTGTGGTAGGTTTTTTCTATAAGCTTTCCATTCACGTTCGATAGTATATGTCATTTCGGTTGTGAAGAAGGTTAACTTCAAAGGGCTAGGACCATTTCCTTTATGGTTTTCAGACCGCGGTATTCTAAAAGAATCGACGAGTATGGTATTTTTAATAATAATTGTTTCGGCTAGATACTTCCACTGTTTGTGGTCGAGCACAGACTTTTCTTAGGAACACTAAGAATTATAATACTTCTTGGATTACGTTCTTCAAGAGATTTCTGCGACGACTTTCGCCCCCACCATGGTAAGTCTCAAAACATAATATAAATATGTGACAAAATAAATCATCGGATATTACTGCAGGAAAGAACTAGCTGTCAACCCATATACCAATGAATACCGCCGAGATTTCCGTACTTGCCGTATATAAGCGTTTTCTATAGATATATGAAAGATCTTGGCATTGACCACATGATTTAAGATGAACTTGGTTTTGGCTGCTCACATTGAAGGGATTGTGTGAAACGTCGTAAGCAACCAGTCACTTCTAAGTCAGCCAAGGTACTTGATATGCGTAGGTCTATTGTCGGTGGTGACCAGATTAGGATACACGAAAAACCGATAGGTAATAAGCCGAGTCACGACTCACATGGGGTGAACGTGCTGCTAGCGGGAATCGCTCGTCTGGCATTGTCTCAGTATGAACTTAGTAGGAGCAGATGTAGGCACATCCGTAGACTTGACAACGAAGAACCAGAAGCTTCGAGAACATAGTCCGTGCTGAGAAGTTCCTGCATTCCCAGGGTAGATGGCGAACGTCCTTGGCTGGATAAAGCTGAGTGGCGTGTCGTCGGGCTGGTAAGGACCTTGTCTGATAAGTTTCGTGTTGGGCGGCGTGTGCTGATGGTAGGGTCGACAGGGATGGGATGGCGACAAGCGTCGGTGATCCGGGGGTGGCGCGTGCCACAGTTTCCACAGCAGGAGGTGCATGTGTACCGGAAGGGATACACGAAAAATGCGTGTATTTCGGGCTACCGGATAGGATGGCGACAAACGTCAATGATCCGATGGTGGCGCGTGCCACGATTTCCATAGCGGTGGGTACATGCGTACCGGGTGGATACACGAAGGATGCGTGTATTCCAGGTTACCGGATAGGATGGCGACAAGCGTCAGTGATCCGGGGGTGGCGCGTGCCACGACTTCCACAGTGGGAGGTGCATGTTTACCGGAAAAGTGAGAAGAATCAAAATCTCTGGTGTATGGGCTTATGGCCACGACCGAGTTACAGTGGAGAGGCACAAAAACATGCACGGGATATACCGACCGATAATAACGTGTTGGATACCCTCTGCATAATTGGCAAATATGCCGTTTCGGACGCCTACTCGCCGTGGAGATGGTGGATTGTGGGTAGATACTTGATTTACAAGTGGTTATTATCAAATAAGGTGGGGTTTTCATGATAGTGTCATGCTGAACGTACATACTGGCTTTCGGACATGAAAATTTTCCCGTAAAAAAACTTAATGCAAGCACGAATGCTAGAATGGGAAAGATTGCGTATGGTATGACTAATGCGCCGTCTAAACGCAGACAAGGTAAGTAGTTGGAAAGCGCTTTGCTATAATTCGCAAAGGATATCGCCCAAACCATCATGCAAGAGGAGAAGTGTGATGAAAAAATAAGCGCTTCTAAGCTGTGCGATGCCGGCATCGGTAGCTTGCACTGCAGCGATGTCGCTGAGGTTGAGGGAGTGTGGCAACTCTATCGAACACGTTTTAGAGACAGCAATTGTGGCACCTAAGATATATCGTATGTCAGTCATGAGATGACTAAAACAAATTCAGGTGCGTAGTCTCTCTAGGAGAGTACCTAACCGACGATCCGCTCATTGATGTACTAAGGGCTTATAAGCTGTGAACAAGGTAAACTGTCTGTCCTGTAGATTGTGTTCTAAATCTACTTGTGAATCGATCAACAAGTGTAGTTATGTGCCTATAGCGTGCTGATGCAATACGTGATGAAAGGAAGTAAAAATATTAACCTGAAATAACGCCGATGTAAATGGGGAAAAAATGACGTACCGGAAAAAAATTCTCGAAGTGCGCGCGGTTATTGGGCTCACCAATTGTAGTACACAAAAGATTAGTGCATCACGTTGGACTGACGAATTTGTGGTACATGAAGAATTCGTGTATCACGTCGGACTCACCAAATGTAGTAGATTGACCATTACAATAATGTCCCAAGAATGTTGGAGAAAAGGCACAGGAGATGGAAGATTTATCGCGTGGGCCAAAAGGTGCACGAAGGTACAGAGGAAGCAATCACGGAACACGAATCAACGGGAAGTGTATATCAAGGTAAATTTTTATGTACATTAAATCAATGTTGTTTCACCCTCCTTAATGTTTGATGGAGCCACTGAGAGCTAGAGTTTCTGTTTTAATTTCGTAAGTTAAATTGAATTGCGCTCAAAAATGAAATTGTAAGCCCCATACGGACGAAATCTTCGCTAAATTGCACAAGGCGCAACTGTTTTGATTCGTCCCGATAATAGTATGTCCCGATCCCAAAGCGAATCGCTAAGTAAATGGACTACAATTCGAATTTATCCGAATGCCATTCGGTATCTTCAAAGCATCAGCAACGTTTCGGTAACTATTGCTCGAAATATCGACCGGTCATAAAGTTTTAGTTGTGAATTTCGACGATATCGTCATTTTACAAAATCAAATTCGTTGAAATACAATCAATCCGAAACACGAAATAACACGAGTTTGCAACAGTCTTTATCTATATTTTTGGCGCTTTTTGCTCTTGTGTTGCGCCGGGGGTAGAGTTCGGCATATTATTTGAATGTTCGTGATTGGCACTCATCGACAACACACTTCGCATCTTCAAAATATAGCATCGTAAAATCAATATATGGATAATTTAAAAAAAACATTGTTATACGTCGAACTTCACAGACTTCGTACTTTCACACTTACACAAAAAATAATTTTTTTTACAGAACATCAATGTATGTTCAGTTATTGTTCGAATTACAATATTATGTCGTAAAAACTGAATGATTTGAAGAATACTGAAGTTCGGTGGAAAGCGATCTTCGATGGTACGGAAAATCGCGGGGTGGCTGGATAGTGAAAATATTCAGTAGTTGTTGTTACAAGTGCGTGAGGGGTATGTTTCGTATTCCCAATGACGACCGATTGCGGGAACTCAAACTTTTCCCACTGGAATATCGAAGAATGCGATATGATTTGCTGGTCACGCGGAGAATCCTGTTTGGATATTACGGAACGGAACTTCAACAATTCTTTTCGGTATCCACGGACTCCAGAACTAGAGGTCATTCTCTGAAGTTGCAGAAGCGCAGAACGGAACACCCGAAGCCATCGTTTACTCTGTCGACCAGAGTGGTCAATATTTGGAATGCACTCTCCGCTAATGCAGTCGGGGCAGTCACCGAAGAGCTGTTTGAACGCATATTGGACGGTGAACTTCCCGCTATCCTGCGCGATTCGCCTACACTTTCAGCTCAGTAACTCCTCGTGAGGAATCTACGCTGAGATAGCAGAGACCCGGGAGGTGAAGCGGCTTTCACGGACTGTAGTCCTCCTGCCGTCTATTCAGAAGAAGAAGAAGAAGAAGAAGAAGAAGAAATACATAATGTTTTGTTTACTTTGATACAAGTATAAATTCAGCGAGGCGTGTTAATATCATCTATAGGTAAGATTTGCTAAGGATGAAGTTTTCTGGAAGGCGAATACTAAGCAGCCAAGCAAATGTTCAATGCGAAAATGTGTAACATTAATTTTACTATCCGCATCCAGGAACGCCCTGAGTATGTTGTTCATCTGGCGGTGTATTTAGGTTCATTAGTTTCGATATTTTTATAGCAAAGAATGATGCTGAATGTGCTTGAAATTCATGTGTGGAGTCAATAAGTATCATGTTTCTAAGAAGAAGATTCCAGAGTTTTGTGAATATATTTAAGTTAAAGTTTTTCCTAAATTTTATGCGGGATCCAAGTATTGTTTCACTATTTTACCTTGATTTCTTTAATTATACTAAGAATTTTGTTGGAATTGGAGCCTCCAATCTATATCTATGCTATTAGAGGACAATGATATAACAAATAATATTTCATTGTGTCAAATCCCACGTCAGCCTGATGGTTCTAGCTTACGATGAGTACATCTTTCTTTATTAGAAAGAGTGGCGCTATTTCCGATAATACTTTTGTAAAAGCTCGTGGTACTTTTTGCAAGATCATCATATCGGTTTTGTTTATGCAAATCATCTTCGGCCATAGTGTTACGCGTTCTCTGAAAAACATTTAATTATTGACGGTTTCGATGATACAATCACCGTGGAACGCGTCAGGTGGCGGAGAAAATATTCAAAGCATGAATAATACATCAATAAGTTTCATATAGTTTCATTTTTCGGCCCGAAATATCACAAATTTATCAAAGCTTGTACGTAGTAATGTATAATAACAATCATGAATTATAAATTTACCAAGTTAAATTCAAAATAATGAAAACATTTATAAATAGCTTTTCAGTCGTAAAAACAGTCATATTTTTTCATCGAGAACATATTTCTAAAAGAAAAGTAAAGATTGTTGACTGAGTATTGTTTAGTAAAAATTTCTTGCAAACCGTCAGTTAGGCACTAAGGTGATCTTTCACACTCAAACGACGGGTTGGTGTTTTGATTACCTTGTTATCATAATTCACATTTAATTCCTGTTATTGAAAAAAAAAATAAACTAAATACTCTTCAATGATTTTACAATCCAACTGGAACTGAGTAACACGGTAATGAGTGGATTATAATGAGCTCGTTCAATTGAAAGTCCGTTGTTTTCTACTAGATAATTGAAAACGGTTTTAGGCTCTTTTGGGTTTTCTATGAATCCGCAAATCCTGTGTCAATGTTGTCAAAGGAATTTAGAAGGAGAATGAAAGTACACTCTGTGTAATGCCAGTCTAAAACTTTATTATTAGCAATAACAACAGCATGATTGTTAAATTCATCAGGCAGTGTATACAATAAACAATAGCCGATTTGAATAAACACTGAAATTATTTTTTCAACAACTATTTAAGTATTTTTCATATTATGTTTGTTTAAAAGTGCCAGAAAATTATTGTTGCAGGAGAGCATTGAATAGTACACAGTGTGATGCTTCCAAGAGATAGACACGTCACAATTGTGCAGTACTTTAAGGTTTATATTACTCACCGTTAGTTTCAATGGATATTTAGAGAGTGCCAGTGGGCATCTAAAAACGCATTTTAAGAAGCGTCGAAAAATGCTCGTCTCCAGCAATACAGCAAAGTTTATATGGTTAGGATGGATAGATCCTTTGCTCACGTAAAGTGTGAAAATAAAACGGTATAACATGATGAAATTGAGGTAAGAAAATTGTAGTGGATAGTGAGTAATAGATACTGAGACTGCCCGGGTTCCAGTTATATCCAGATACAATTTTGCCTCCGAGACAACCACAGAAAAACGAAGACCGTGCGTGGACATTGAGTATATTGTTATTAATGAGCGAGTTAACTATGTACAAACGGTATTTAAAAGATGAATATCGTTAACTAATTTAACGAACATAAAATCGATGAAATGTCAGTGATAAAAGGAATTCGATAAAGCAATATGGCGTCATCAGTAATCGGAATCAAACGATAATCTCTAAGTTAACAAATTAAGATGAAACAAAATATAAGACTTTATAAATTACTTTTGAAAACACGTAGCTCAGGTACAGGATTGTAAGACATAGTTGTTCTCCGAGCTGATATGGTTGATTGCGTACGTTTCGTCACCAAACTAGATGACATCCTCAGCGGAACTTCTTTCGAAGTGATTGGGCGACGGGCGATATTCGAATTTATTCGCTTCTCTGCGATCTCATCTAGTGTGATTGGCTGATCTTCTTGATTGTGCCCTTTGTTGGCGTGTTCTCATTGGTCCGTAGATTGCATCCAATTGAATGTGTTCATTGATTGATCGTGCTGTCGAATGCCATGCTTCAAGGAACTCTCGTATATGTCGAGTTCTGCCTTTTGCGATTATCTCTGTTTCATCCCAATTGAACTCGTGTCCTTCTTGATCCATGTGCGCCGATATTACCGACTTGTGATCATGTCGTCGAGTAGCCAATTTGTGTTCGTGTATCCTTGTTTCTAATCTTCTTCCAGTCTGTCCGATATAGTTTTTGTCACAATTAGAACATGGAATTCTGTACACGACGTTGTTTCTTTCTTCTTTTGCAAACGTGTCCTTGATTTTCACCAGCTGACTTCTCAGAGTGGACATCGGTTTGTGTGCGACATTGATTCCGAGCGGGCGTAATATTCTTGCCGTAATTTCTGAAATATTTTGTATATACGGGAGTGTCGCTCTTGCCGTGTTCGTATTGTTTTCGTGTGAGTGAATTGTTGCGTCTTTGTTGCGGATGATGAATCCTCTTGGGTAACCGTTTTTCTGGAATAGTTTGAATAAATATTTCTCCTCTTCTTTCTTGAGTTGTTCGGTACTGCAATGTGTTTTCGCGCGGTTAAACAGCGTTCGTACGCAGCTCCGTTTGTGCGTGACCGGGTGCTTGCTTCTGAAGTTTAAGATTTGATCCGTGTTTGTTCCTTTCCTGTAAACACTTGTTTCAAGGTTTCCCGTCTCTGTTCTTCGCACGTTTACGTCCAAAAATGGTAGACAGTTGTTCGCTTCGATTTCCTTTGTAAATTGAATTCCCGTGAAGACGCAGTTGAGTAGTCGATGTGCATCCTCTAAGTTTTCTTTCTTCAGAATCACGAACGTATCATCGACAAATCGACTCCAGAATTTGGGTTGAATTAGCGGCAAGGCAATTCGCTCCAGTCTTTACATTACGGCTTCCGCTAGTAATCCAGATATAGGTGATCCCATTCGAGTTCCTTTCATGTGTTTATAAAAGCGATCATTAAATTTGAAGTTGGTCTGCAGACATCATTCTAGCAGTTGCAGTATGCTCTGCTTGCTCAAGCGGTTTCCGTCGTGTTCCGTTCCTCGTTCATCCAACAATTGTGATACGGTTTGCAACGCAAGGGTTGTGTCGATTGATGTGAATAGTGAGGTCACGTCAAAAGAAACCATCATTTCATCGTCTTCTATGGTCACATCTTTAACCTTCTGTAAAAGTTTTACTGACGAATCCACGGAGTTTATATGTAGGTGCCCCGTGCAGTGACACGATTGGGCGTAGCGGAATACCATCCTTGTGAATTTTCGGTAGCCCGTAGAAGCGTGGTAAGCTTGAGCCTTCTGGTTTCATTCTGATATATTCGGCAGCGCTGAGTTGTCCCATAAACTTGAGTTTCTTTAATGTTGCTATTATTTTATTTTCCAACTGTTTGGTCTGGTCTTCGCTGGTCTCGCGATATGTAGTGGTGTCTTGCAAGAGTTGTTCAGCCTTGTGTATAAATTCGTCTTTGTCCATAACCACTGTCACACGTCCTTTGTCTGCCGGTAATATGAAAATATTTCTGTCTTTTTATAAATTACTATATAATTCCGCCCTAGAGCGTCGGGAACAAGGAAAAGAAGCTCGAAAAATCATTAGGTTATAAAATCATTAAAATTTGGGGGGAAGTTAACTTTACGACCAGAACGTGTTTGTCTGTTGGGGTCGGGTATTTTGCGACACGAAAGTAATAGAGGTTTATCAGGAGAATCGAGGTACTGTTGGTTTCTAGTGAAGCGGATGAAAAAGTGTTTATCTCTGTTTAACATCTGTGGAGTAACTTTTCGCGTATTTGCGTTCGCTTCCCATGTTCGTTCTATGTAAGCGACATTTAAAGGAGCGAAATGAACCGAGGTGAACATGATTCTTCATGCTCTCCAACTGAAACCACTCGTATTTCCGATTCACTGTTGAATCCCAATTAACTTCGTGTCTCAAACTATCCGATTCCAACAGACAAACGCGTTTTGGTCGTAAGGTTCACTTATCCTCAAAGTTTGATTACTTTACAACCTGATGAATTTTTAGCGTCTTTTTATTGTTCCAGACGGTCCAGGTGGAAGTATTATGTTCCTTTTGTACAGATATAGTTTGTATCAATCACACGTTTTGACTTTGCACGCTGTTTTTGTCGCTCGGAGTTGTTCTAATCTTCATTACATATCCGTGATGCGTGCTAGAAATTCTGACTGCTAGTTATGGGAATCGATACAAATTTTATGGCTGCCTTATTCTGGAATTTACTGCAGATACAACTGTGATAACAGTTGGGCGTCTGGCCTGAATCTATCAATCGCCGACCTGTGGAGAATCGCTTTCCAATTGGATTAAAGAATTATTGATCGTGGGTGTAAGAGGCATGTTGAGAGTCATGATGGATTGAAATTTTTCATTTTCCTTTCTACTTTTGCCCTAAGTATAAAACTGATTTTTAAGACTTGAATTTTGGTTTTTTATTGTTTCTACAGAATTCAGATGGTACACCTTACGCTTTGTAATTAATTTGTGTTAATGGAAATCTATACGATTGTTTGACGAATGCATTCGAAATGTGGAATCGAAATTCGCTAAGACGGATAAACACTCCGAATTAACTGAGCACTATTAAGTACTGTATAACTGGGTACTTTTGACTGTAATTGACAATCAAGGAAATGGGTGGTCAGCTAGTGACAATGTGGTGTTTCACAGAGTGGGTCACTTTGTCTGTCGGTCACGAGGGTTGCATGATGGATGGAAATTCATATAGTATAGAAATAAATGTCGAAGAATATGTAGTGATAGCCTTGATACTAGAGGGGATGGCTTTAGTAGTGATGCCTGACACTGTAAACAGGTTGTCGTATACACTAAATTCCGATGTGTAACTTCGACAGTTGGACTGAAGTGAGACAAAATGTCGATACCGATTATTGGGCAATTAACCTCCTCAATGATAAACCACTAGGAGAATCTGCGTATTAGTCCTAAATTGAGGGTTGAAGGCGTTGACCGTGATAGTTAATACGAGTGCCATTTGCCGCCTGAAGAGTGTAGGACGACGGTTTTAAGGAACTTGATGCTGGAAGTATGACGCTTATTTTAGCGCCAGTATCGACTGGGAAACTTAGGCCACTGGATTTGTTTGTAACGTAGAACAGGTGATTTGTGTTTAGTGAACCGGCTACAGTCGTCGCCGTTACTGGCTGACCCCAAAGTTTGACGGCTTTTGAACATGGAGAAATGCATTTTAAGGCTTTATACACATATCTCTTGTGGTGCCAACATATGAGCTCAGGGATTCTCGATGGTTGATATTTAGATTTTGATCGTGGTGGGTTGGAATATTTCGACCAAAGCGAGTTCGCCACAAGAGTAAATTCAGCGATATGATTTTTTAATTCAATACATGGATAGTGCGAATTAATTGGTGCAGAATCTACCGTAATTTGGTTGGCATTCTTTGCTTTGAGCAATTTATCAGCCGCTTGTGCTAGTTTCTCTATGATAGGTGAGTAATCAAACCAGCAATCACTTGGCAAATGTCAGTTTGGATGTTAGTAAACCTCAACTGTTTAGTATAGCTTGTCATCAGGCATAGCATAAATAAAATCACTGACCAGTCCGGAGCAGGAGCACCACATGAGATTACATAATAGATTCATTAAAGATCTCATATATACGAAGAATAGCTTCGATTTAGCCGAACCAAAGACGAAGATTAGAAACATATAAAGACGGTAATGTGCGGGGATTATATTGTGATTGGAGGATTGAAGGAACTTTTCTTATAGAAAAATCGCTTATGGTGGGGTATTGAGTGAGTATTCCAAAAATATGCCAAAATTGAACAAATACGACATTATCGTAAATGGAAAAAATTGCTGTTTGTAGGGCTCAACAATTATGTAGTGGACCAAAACTAGTCTGCATAACACCTTAAACAATAAAAATGGAATTAATTTACTGAAAGACCAAAGGAGCTAATTCCCAAAGAAAGGTCGAGTGAAGTCCAACGATAGCGAGATAATCCATACAGCAAAGTCCAAGAGATGAAATCCAAGGTGCTGAATGCGATAAAAATTTTGGAGGATCGGTTAAACACAATTCTGGAACCCAGTGGCGCACACAAACTTCGCAACCACGGAAAAAGACAAAGTCCGACATTTCTAAATTATATTACCCGCCAAAAAGTATATTGTACAAGCATTAATAAGAATGAAGTATACATGGCCAAAGAACGAACAACCTTACAAGGCCAAAAGGTGTATGTACAAAATACGAAGAAACAAAATGAGAGTAGTTCAGTAAACATTCCTTACAGGTAGGACATTTAGATTTCGGGTTGGATCAACGTTGTCTAAACAAACAAAAGTGATCAGTGGGGTCCCTCGAGGTACGGTACTCGGTCCTCTTCTGTTCCTAAGTTTCATTGATGACTTGTGGTCTGCCTTGAAGTTTCCATGCTCTATTTTCGCTGATGATGTGAAGTTCACCGGATCAACGGATGAAGATACTCCACAAATGTTTCGTATTCTTTATTCCACATACGTGAGACCAGTTTTGGAATATGTTTCGCCAGCCACCTATCCACAAACTAAGGGAGAACGTGACCAGTTGGCAAAATTGCAAAGGCGGGCGACGAAACGAGTACAAGGATTGAAATCAATTCCTTATGTGGAGAGAGTTCAACGCCTCAACCTCATGTCGCTCAGTATTCGGCTTGTGTGCTACGACCTGCTGCTAACTTGTCGCATAATACTGGGAGCATATGGTCACGAGCTGCGCAAGTTTTTCCCTCTCGTGACGGACTCAAGATCCCGTGGCCATGCTCTGTAGCTTCGAAAGCGAAGGACACTACGCCTACTACCGGGATTCACGCTCTCAACAAGAATTGTGAACTTGTAGAATGCGGCTCCGGAAGAGGTTATTTCAGCAAGATCTGAAAAACAATTCAAGCAACTTCTGGATAAGGTATTGCCTGTGTTGTGGACCAGTCAAAATAGTATAAAAAACTCGCAGTACAAAAATAAGCAATATAACTCACGAACAGTTCTTTCGATCCACGTAAATATAATCCGCAATCCTCCTTTGATAATTCCTTGTTTTTTGTAATGACTTCAATATTTCTGCTTGAAGTGTTACGTTCCCGAGAAGAAATTCCCAAAAACCCAGATCGACCAAGAATGCGGGTAACACGCACAACAGAAGTGTATTGTGATTAAGTGATGAGTTGATTATTTACAAAATCGCACTTAACAGATGAATTGTGTTCACTGAGTTATCGAACAAAAAGTCGATGAATTGTGAGTTATAACGTTACCAGGAAATCGATAAATCTATAGTACTATCGATCGTCTTAGCGAAGCGATATTTGTCAGAACAAATTGAACTGAAGATATCAAAAACTGTACAATAGTTTTCTTTTACAAGAAAAATTGTTAAGTAAAATTAGATTTGTACAATCTCGACACCTGTAATCACTGCGAAGCTGAACAACACTGGATAGGATTTTTTCAACTGAGGTTCTCCTGGACTATGTTGCTGATATAAAGAGATGCGGATTACAAGGGCTTGACCCCTTGTCGCCTATCAAGAAGAAGAAGAAGCGCTATCCACGCGGGCGGTGAACACTTGGAACTCTCTACCGAAAGGGCTCCTGTCTGTACCATCTGAACAGCTATTCAAAAGCGCGTTGGATCTGCATTTGTTGAGACGGATGGACTTGATCCCCGGAGTGATATAGTGGTGTTCCGTTTTTCTCAGTCGCAGCTACAAATTCTGGGACCAAAGGACGGCTTGGAAAACATCGGACGTACCTTCGCATACGACGAGGATAGCAGAGGAAAATGAACTAACTTTGGCAGTGGTGGGCGCTCCTTTGAAGCTTTCCACAGACGGAAATTCTGGACGCTCGATTGGCTTATCCCTTGGCGGCGCGATCGTCGAGGATTTCCAAATCACAATAAGAAAAAACGCTTTGGCAGTGGTGGTTGCTTCTCTGCAGCTTTCCACCGAAAGAAATTCTGGACGCTCGATTGGCTCGTTAGCCACATACTGTCATGTTCGTGCTAACAAGGCTGAGGGTCCGGATCACATCCACTCAATTATGTTGAGAAATCTCGCCCCAGTGCTTGCAGAACCACTATGTGAGCTCTTCAATTCATGTTAGCACTCGGCAATGGTTCCTCGTGAGTAAAAAGAAGCCATAGTAGTACCAATACACAAAGGTGGTTGCAGGTCGATTCTTGGTAACCATAGACCAGTCAGCCTGACCAGCATCGTCTCGAAAGTATTGGAAAGACTTTTACGCGACAAAATCTGCCAGCATCTCTGCCAGCATTCTCTACTTAGTGTAGCTCAACATGGATTCCCGAAAGGGAGGTCTTGTTTGACTAACCTCTTGAGTTTCCTCAATATTGCTACGAAAATGTTGGATGAAGGAAAGCCGGTCGAAGCGCTCTACATAGATTTTAGCAAGGCTTTCGATTCCGTCAGCCACAGATTTTTAGAAACTAAGCTGGCAGCAAAAGGCATACGGGGTAGTTTACTTGCTTGGATAAAATCATTCCTGACAGGTAGGACCCTTAGAGTGCGAGTAGAATCTACGTTGTCGATCCAAACGGAGGTGATAAGTGGGGTGCCTCAGGGGTCTGTGCTAGGTCCGCTGCTCTTTCTGATTTTTATCGATGACTTGTCGCCTATCTTGGAGTGCCCGTGCTTCATTTTTGCGGATGACGTGAAGTTCATTGGTTCAACGAATGAAGATACTCTGTTGCACGACCTCGAGCGGGTCATTGACTGGTCCATACTTTGGGACCTCCCACTGAACCTCAATAAGTGCCAACTCTTGTCTGCTCTGGTCGACAAGATCACAGTCCAGGTGTCAGGTACTCCTATTAGCGTTGATGCCACACAGCGGGTTAAGGACTTGGGTGTTCTAGTTAGAGCTGACTTCAAATGGGAGGACCAATGCGCTGTTGCAGCGCAACGTGCACGCAATGTGCTCTTTCGGTTGAAGTCGGTGCTTTCCAGCAGAAGTCCCGACGTGTTCCTGCCACTTTACAAGGCGTTAGTCAGGCCGCATTTGGAATATTGTGTCCAGGCGTGGTGTCCTCACTACCAGAAGGATATCATTCGACTTGAAAGCGTCCAGCGACTAGCAACACGCATGATTGAGGGTCAGCGTGGGAAAAGTTATGCTGATCCCTTTGGGCTCTGGGTCTTTTCTCTTCTTAAGCGTTGTCGTTTGAGATGTGATTTGATTGAAACCTTTAAGATCTTAAAGGGCTTAAGCGGCGTTAATCCAGATGACATCTTTACCTTAAGTCCTAAGCTGGGCACTCGCGGACACGCACTCAAGCTCGCTAAGGAACGATGTCGACTAGATTCTAGGAAAAACTTTTTCAGCTTCAGGGTGGTCAACTTCTGGAACAAGCTCCCTGAAGAACTTATCTCCTGTAGTTCCGTCTCAAATTTCAAGCAGGGTTTAGACCGTGACTGGGGTAAGTTATTCTCTGATTACAACCCATGATTACCATGCTTAGGTTGTCCTCCATTTTGTTCGCTATTCACTGAAGCAATTTTAGAGCATCTTCCTATTCTTGATTCTCCATCAGCTGACCTCTCACCGTGCTGGTGAGGAGAAACTGCCTTGTCTTTTTTCCAGCATCGATTATTGCGCGTTGCTGTCCTACTACTATCCTACTACTACAGCGCCTGGCACCGCGATCATAGAGATTGCAAACAGAGAAGAAAGAAAATTACCTTTTGGCAGTGCATCGATTATAGCGCGGTGCTCCTCCAACTACATTCTCCTAGTCCTACGACCATCAGAGGTTCCACACGGAGAAAAAGGATTGACTCTTTGGCAGTGGTGGGCGCTTCTCCGCAGCATTCCACCGAAAGAAATTCTGGACGCTCGATTAACTTGTCAGCCACATACTGTCATGTGCAAACTGAACTGAACTGAACTGAACTGTCCTGTGCAAACTGAACTGATCTGAAAAAGAAGGATGCACGACCTTGAGCGGGTCCTAAACTGTTCAAGTTTTGCTGTAAATTGGTAATCAATTTATCGCATTATACAGATTATAACGCGCCGTATTCTTCTCGGTCAATATTGAGACGAGTTCCTCCAGTACTTCCGATTAGTAGGTGAGTCGAAGACTCGTGGACATGACTTTAAGTTGCAGAAGCTTAGAAGGCCGAAGCTGAGTAATGTGAGCACGCTATCCACGCGGGCGGTGAACACTTGGAACTCTCTACCGAAAGGGCTCCTGTCTGTACCATCTGAACAGCTATTCAAAAGCGCGTTGGATCTGCATTTGTTGAGACGGATGGACTTGATCCCCGGAGTGATATAGCGGTGTTCCTCTACTCTCAGGGTTTGCCTTGTCAGCAGAAGTCACCCATGTCTATTACTGTGATGAAGCTCAAACGGGATTCTGCTTTCGATTCAGAAGAAGAAGAAGTCTATTTCGTCTGTTAAATTTATTTGCTTTAATCACAATTCAAATATTTTCTTTATTATGATTGCCAACAAGTGCCTAAAAAAATCTTGTTGCAGAAAAGTATTGAATGGTATTGAGTGTAATACTTGCAAGAGATGGGCACATCCGAAGTATTCAGGGATACATCCCGAGCACTATAAGGTTTATGTTACTCACCGTTGGCTCCAATGGATATGTAGTGAGTGCCAATGTGCAGCTAAGAAAGCATTTTCCGAAAAGGCTAAAAATGCTCGTTCTCGGCAATACAGCACAGCTTCTAAGGTTAATGTGGATAGATCTTTTGCTGAGGTTGTACGTGAGAGTATCACTGCTAGCCCCGCGGTAAAAACAACGAATTTCAAAGAAATTACGGTGAGTAAAAATCCGAAGCCTACAAAGTCACGCAAAAGGACTAAAAAGGTTAAGGCACCGGTTCAAGCGGCCAAGCCAAATGTCACATCACAGACCCTGTCTTCTAAGCCTTCGAAGCCACGTAAAAGTAGGAACAAGGCACAGACAGGTCGTAAAGAGGTAGACACTAGAAAATTTGACTCTCAGTCAAATTTACTTGCTACTGTCGTTTCGAGTCTCGCTAAGTTATCCAAGGATCTGGAGCAGCTTAAATCGGCTCGTCAGGGAATAGGAGATAAATCTCGTAACATCCTGGTGCTTAATCAGGATGAGCCCTATATACGCGAAGCCAAAACGCGTAAGTCACTCGACCGGAGTTGCATAAGAAATCTGCTCCGTAAGGTTTGTATGCGCCCAGATACGCCACTAAAGCGTGTTCATCGTGTTGGCGTGTGGAAGGGTGCCAAAAGTGAGTCTCGCCACTCTCCAAGACCACTTTTAGTTGAATTTCTCTTGCAGTCTGAGCGTGACCAGTTCTTTGCAAGTTACATTGTTTTAAATGAAACTAACAAAGGAAAACATGTTGTCGTGCCCGACGACAAGAAGGAATCCGATAGGTCAAAGAATTCACGTTATGATGTAAATTATAACAGAATGCGCTGTTCTTCAGAAAAGGATGGCTCTTTGTCAAGTATGGAAATCACGGATGGATCTGGGGATGAAAACGATAATCACCGTATTGTTTTTGAAATTCCACAGCTCGTTATTAGCGACCTTCAAGATAAGGCAGAACTTCAGGCCGTGCAAGGCGAATCCACTCTCTTAAGCAGCACACCAAAAAACGTGCTGACTCCTCGGGTATTACGCCCAAGGATCAACCTGGATTAAGTGCACGGATGTGCAATCGTGCAGCATTTCTGTGCTGTGCGGCTAACATCGTGCTAAATTGATTGGCCAACGGTAGTGAGCTGCATGCGAGTACACGCTGGAGTCTCACTACCATTTCTATTTCTATTTACCCCTTCATATCTGTCTAGGCCTGGGCAACCTGACAGTATCTTAGCCCACGCGCAGTCTCCGACTGTGCGGCACTTTGCCTGGATCAGGCTTGTGCTTTCATAAGTGTGAATATATCGCGAGACACCGTCGCGACAGTGATATACGGAAACTCATGTAGTATCCGAAATAAGTGGTCTGAACTCTCCATCCTAGCGCATGAGTTACGACCGCATGTAATAGCATTGTCCGAAACCTGGCTATCTGCAACTAACCATATTCCTGACTCAATTTGTAGTAGTTATTCTGTGGTCAGATGTGATAGACCAGGTGAACTAAACGGGGGTGGTGTTGCTATCTTTCTCAGACTAGGTCTTCGAACTTCAGAATCGAGCGTTAGGCTTATCACGCACAACGTCCAATTTAGCTCATGTATCGTTCAATCTTACAAGCAATCAATGGTAATAGCATGCGCTTATATGAGCCCCCAAGCAGGACCTCAGGACTTTCAAAATTTGCTTGGCAATCTCCCTTTGCCGCACACGCTTGGGTCCCAGGTTGTTATAGTGGCGATTTTAACCTACCACATATATATTGGCTGAACCAGTGCTGTTCATCTGATAAGATGTCTGAGGACTTCATCGAATGGACTTATATGCATGCCATGAGTCAACATGTCAATGAGCCCACAAGATTCCGCCAGGGCTGCTTACCTTCGATCCTGTATCTCGTTATCTCTTCAAGCGAAGAAATGGTTCGCCAGGTAGATTATCTCACTCCACTATAAAAAAGTGATCACGTTGTGATCAGATTCCAACTAAGACTCAGGTATGAAAAACCTCCTAAACTGAGGCGCAATTTCAATCGCGTAGACTGGGAAGTCGTCTCAGAGGAAGCTAAAAAGATCTTGTCTCAATATGTAGGCAATGATATAGCAACAAACTGGCAGCTTATACACCACTGCCTGTCTACCCTGCAAGATAGGTTTGCACCGTTGGTGCACGTCAAGCAACGCAACAAGCAACAGTGGTGGACACCTGCGATGCGACGAGTGATTAGAATGATGGACCGTGCCTGGAAAACTTACAAAGCTTCTCAGACACAACGGTCCTGGACAAGGTATAAAATGGTCAGAAATAAGGCTGTGGGAATCCAACGCCAGGCAAAACGGGATTTTGAATCACGGTTGGCACGCAATATAAAGCAGTGCCCAAAGCGTTACTATAGTTATGCCCCCGTCGCGCTGAGACTGAACCTTAACGTGGTGCGATGGTTTGTGTACCTTCATGACCCATTGAGCTATACTGGGTGGTGCCTTTTGGTGCCAGCAGAGCTACTCATACCAGGAAGGTCGATGGATAGAGGTCAGACAAACTCAGTCTCAAGCCACTGCCTTGTGGTTCAGGCTTTTTAGCCAAAGACTCCGGGTGGGGCCCCCTAAGCTAACCCCCTACTTCGGCCTGGGCAACCGGGTAGTATCACGCCCACAAGCAATTATGAAAATCAAGGTAAAAATGACAGATCCCGTGCTCTCACGCTCTCTGCTCTCAAGCTCTTTGCTCTCTGCTCCAAATGCTTTACATGACCTCACACTGCATGCAAACTTTTTTAATAACTGTTTTCCGTTTTGTGGTTCTTTGGTTAGCCCTGACAGAAGTGAAGCTTGTTCATCGAGGTTTCCAAATTCAGCTACTTCGAATATTTTGCCTGCTTCGAATGCCTCCAGAGCGTTCTTCCGCCCACGCGTACCATTCAAATTAGCTGCGTTTAATGTACGGACTTTAGCTAGCATCGGACAGCAGGCAGCCTTGGCTCGCACGCTTGATAGCCTCGACGTCGATGTGTGCTGTTTGTCGGAAACACGCATGCATCACTCTAGCTCAGTTACACGATTGTCTAACCCTTCTAACTTACGTAAGTCACACTATCTACGTTTGTCCACTGATGACGATGCCATGGTATCTGGTCAAGCTGGTGTCGGAATCGTCTTGAGTGAGCGAGCTGAGGTCGCACTGTTAGACTGGGTCCCAGTCGACAGTCGCCTTTGTGCAGTAAGACTACAGGGTTCGTGCAAAAAAGGCCGATTTCGCAACCAATCCCGCGACCTGTTTGTGGTTGCTGCCTATGCACCGACTAATTGTATCTCTGAACTTGACAAGGATGAGTTTTATGGAAGATTACAAGAACTCATTAGACTTGCATCGAGGAGTGACATCGTTGTCCTAGCTGGAGACATGAATGCACGTGTTGGCCGTCTATCCTTAAACGACCATTTCGTGGGTGGACGGTTTGGTCTCGATTGTCATCGTAATGACAACGGCGAAAGATTGCTTGACTTGTGCTCAGAGCACAGATTGTACCTTGCCAGCACTAACTTCCGCCATTCGAAGCGCCACTGCTCCACTTGGAGATCTCCATCGGCGGCTTTGTTCACGCAAATTGACCATATTGCTATCAGCTACTCCTGGCGAGGGAGTGTGCAAGATTGCCGCTCCTACTGGGGCACCTGTCTAGAGTCCGATCATGCGTTAGTCTGTGCTAAGCTCTCGATGCGTTTTGGTGGGAAACGTAGAAATGTTGCAAGGCATTTGAATGTTGCTAGGCTTAACGATCTCCCGGTTCTCCGAGGGTTTCAGGCCAATTTGAGTCTGCATCTGTCTACAGTTCCCCAAAATAGTATCGATGACCAATGGAGTGGGATTCAAACCTCCTTGGAAACAGCCGCGTTGGATAGTTGTGGGTTGACATCCCGTGTAGCTCAGCACTGGGTTTCTGCGAATTCTCTCCAATTAATGGACCAACGTCGGTTGCTTTCTGCTGATAGCATACATTATGCGTCACGAAGGCTTATTAAACGTAAACTGGTTGCCAGTTTGAGAACCGACAGGGAAAGTTGGTGGAGTTCTAAGGCTACGGAAATGGAATCTGCGGCAGCTGTAGGCAATTTCAGAAAATTGTTCCAACTCATCAGAACAACTGGAAGCGGGCGACCAGGCATCAGTGAGTTTATACGTGAAGCAGATGGTTTGCCAGTTTTTAACATGCACAGACGCATGGAGCGATGGGCAGAACATTTTGAAGCACAGTTTAACTGGCCTTCTGCACCCACTGATTTCGAGAATACGGAACACTGTACCCCATGGTCGAGTTCTCTTGAGGCTCCGACTCAATCAGAGATTTACAGTGTAGTCCGGAGCCTTAAGCGCCATCGGGCATCAGGTGCTGATGCTTTGCCTCCGTCATTGTTCAAAGATGGCGGTTTCGCTTTAGTTCGCGAACTTCAAGCGCTGTGCGCCAACATATGGGCTGAGGAACGCGTTCCGATCCCTTGGAGAGAATCAATAATTGCTCCTATTTTCAAAAAGGGACGGCGCGATTCCTGTGAAAACCATCGGGGTATCAGTCTCATTTCAGTAGCTCCTAAAATACTGGCGTCCATTCTGCTTCACCGATTGAGTACCAAACGGGAGGAGCAAATCCGTGAGGAGCAAACTGGGTTTCGTGCCGGCCGAGGGTGCATAGATCAAATTTTCACACTCCGTCAGTTACTGGAGCAACGCCACACTTTTCGTAAACCAACTATCCTTGACATCCGAGCGGCATTCGATTCAATCGATCGTAAAAGACTTTGGAACTGTCTGCTGAGATATGGATGTATGTTTGGATCTTGAAAGCATTATATTGCCAAACTTCGGGCAGGGTTCGAGCGTACGGACAATTGTCGTCCTCGTTCAATATCTCCAGCGGGGTGCGGCAGGGCTGCCCTATCTCGCCGTTCCTTTTTAACTTCGCGATCGACGATGTCCTGAGAAAAGCTTTAGCTGGACTGGTGGGAACAGGTGTTGAACTTCTGCCGGGTGAGCGAGCGACCGATCTAGAGTATGCCGATGACATCGCACTTCTGGGAGACGACCCTCATATAATGCAACAAGCCCTGGACCGCCTGGCACTTGAAGCTTCAAGGTATGGCATGTGCTTTGCGCCTAACAAGTGTAAAACACTTACCCAGGATTGGAGCGGCTCTCTTCCAAACCTAACTGTGTGCGATGTCAATCTTGAATTGGTCGACAGCTTTGTTTACCTTGCAGTTGTATCTCCGCTGGAGGTTGTGTCGAGGACGAGATCTCACATCGTGTTCGCAAAGCGGGTGCAGCGTTTGCTAACCTTCGCCACCTGTGGCGTCGACGCGATGTTTCTACTAAAGGCCGAGTGTACAACGCAGTGGTGCGTGCTACACTCCTTTATGGCTGCGAAACCTGGTCTATCCGAGCGGAAGATGTCCGTCGGCTTTCTGTTTTTGATACCCGTTGCCTGCGTAGAATTGCTCGCATTCGGGGGCAGCATCGTGTTACAAATATAGATGTCTGCAAGCGGGTGTTAGGACCAGGTGGCCGCGGACTGAGAGAAATGCTGATGCTTGTTCGCTTGCGATGGTTGGGACATGTATTAAGAATGCCTACTCACCGTTTACCGTACCGCGCCTTATTCGCAGAGCCTGACAGAAGCTGGGAGAAAAGATCGGGTGGCCAGTCCATGACGTGGCGCGTTGGGATGAAGAAACTCACCGTAGCGCTAGGCTCAGTTGGGCGCATTCGTTTGCCTGGGTGGGGTCCAAAAGCTCCACCTAATAGTTGGCTGGAAACCTTACGCGATATGGCTACAAACCGAAGTCAGTGGCGCCAGTGTATTTTATTATGTGTGTCTTATATTTTTATTCGGTATTATTTTACGCTTAAAAAAACAAAAACAAAACAAAAAAACCCAAAAAAATCGAATGCAGTGAAACTACAAAAACAAGCTGCTTTTTGTGCATTTGCTTTTGCGTATTCCGCTTGCCTGCTTTCCCTTTTCCACGCGATTGCTTATCTGCTTTTCCTGCTTCATATTGCTTGGCACTTTGTCTGGCTCCAGACTTGTGCTTCATGATGATGATGATGATAGTTATGCCCAATCCAAAGGCAAAACGCGTGATTGGATTGGCAACTTTCAGCAGGAAAACGGACCCTAAATAGTTTTAGATTCAGAATAGGCTTCGGCCTTTCTCAAACATTTCCAGTCTGTTCAGAGGCTTGATCGCTAATTAGATCCGCCTAACATGCCAGTCATCAAAAGGCCTGATATCGTTACTCCATTTGAGGAGTTATTTTTCACTGATGATGAGGTTAAACTTGCTCTT
>JACCGJ010013427.1:0-18182 GCA_013407085.1 Atriophallophorus winterbourni
GAGCGTAAACTCCGACAAGGACGGTCCAAAGCCCCGTCTGATAAAGGAGGAGGGTGGGCTTAGGGCCTAGGCCACCCAGCCCGTTAAAACCTACATTGCTACGAAAACGATGACAACAGATCCGTGGTTCGGTCATGTCTGCAGGATGGATCTCAGTCCGCATACGAAGGTAGCCATGCACTGGCATCAGCAAGGTAAACGAAAAAGGGGACGGCCCAAGGAAACTTGGCGCAGAACGTTGGAACGCGAACTACATGCACAAGGATTCACGGTGCAGACGGCAACAGAAGCAGCGACAGACCGGAACCACTGGCCTCATGTGCCACCCGGCACGGAGAGGACTGAATGAAATGAATGAAAGTTGAGCATATTTGTTTGTTTAGTTTAAATGTTATAAGATTCAAGGATTTATGGTTATGATTGATGGCTCTACAGAATTCTTCACTTGTGCAAGCTCCTCTTCCAGTTGCGACAATCTACTCTCTATTGTATTAGACACTTTTCCAACAGATGAAAGTCTACTCTTGCGATGGTTATTTATATTTGAATTTCAACAAGCATTTCCGAAATAACAAACAGATGGATAATGTATTGTGGTGCTCACCTCCCCATCCCTTAAACATCACTACCAGTTTCTTGCCGTCATCAGGTGGAGACAGTAAGATCATTCAGATCGGTCGTGGCCTTGGCTTTTCATATCCAAACAAGCTCGGCACCAAAATCTTGGAGTACACCACTGAAGAAAAGGACCTGGGTGTCTGGATTTGCGGTAGTTTGGAAAATGGTCTACAATGCGAAGCCGTTTATAAAAGCGCGTCTCGGCTGCTCGGCGGATATTTGGACGTTTCCCCCGGGGTGTTTTCCTCTCATGATGAACACATATATACACCCGATTCTAGGGTACGCTGCACAAGCTTCGAAACCATGGCTCTAAAAAGACATTCCACTTCTGGATTGCATATATCAGAGAGCTTCTAAGCTGGTCATTGGACTCGAAAATACGCCCTTCGCCGATCGACTCGGACGATTAGAGCTGAGGACACTTGCACAAATAAGAATGCGAGGTGATCTCATCCTCGCATACAAAATACTTACTGCTGTTTCCCACCCCCTGGAGACGTTATTCCTCCTTCGAACTTCTAGCAACAGCCGTGGTCATAGTTGCAAGTTGGAAATACCCCACTCCAAACGGAACAACCGAAGATTCAACTCAATTCAATTTAATGGTCCAAAAAGCACATAGCTTTACAAAAACCACAGAATCATATGCGAATTACAAATAACATGAGTAGTAAAAACGGGATTTGTTTTCCTACTTATCAGTTCAGGAATCACGTAAAAATACATAGGGCAGAAATTGTTTGTATTCGGTGCGTGTTTGCTTTGCTTGGAATTCCCTACCCGCCCATTTGGTAAGCTCAACCAGTTTATCTATATTCAAATCGAAACTTGACGATTATATGAGAGCTAATCCAAATTTTGCCCCCAACGACTATTAATAAACTATCTTCGTCCCATTGATTTCGATTTTATTTACCCATATATATACATTTGTATCTATAGTTTGACTATGGTTATTGTAAAGTTAATTGCTTTTTCAACCATAAATCTTGAATCTTGAAATCGCTGTTCAATACTCTGTCAGCTGCAATAAGTTAAATTAATACCGGTCTTAGGGAGAGATGCATTTTTAAATCCCGGAAAAATGTGAAGAACTTATGTTCACAAATTCGCTAAACGCTTCGTGTAGCAATCTTCCGCGATCTAGAATCAAATCTTCAGTAGAGAGAAACTTGTCAGGTATCTAGTCGTCACCATATCCAATAACGTAACATGGACTCATCACCTCGTGTTTCGTCTCCTCTCTCTTGGCGCTAGGCAAAACATGATCTCTCACCTATTTCTCTTTCGTCTCTTACCTCATCTTTTATACCACTCTATTCCTTTCGAAAGGCTTTGTGATAGTCATAAAATGTTGCATCGAAATTATTTCGCACGCAAAGTCACTCTTCTACAAAATCAGCTTGGAGTTTATAACGAAACAACATCTTTCTTCTTGTGATCGACTTATTACCAATATTCTCCTTAATGAACTAGCCAAATCTTAATCTTTCTTTACAACTCGAACAATATGCATTATGTTGCCATCTCGAGCGTCATGTTATCAGCGGTATTTTATCCCTTTCGCCTGAAAATATCTCTGTCAAAAGAATGTAGCCATTGACAACTTGTGATTGTAATATTGTACCGAGTCTTTTTTAGTTAAATATTAACATGCAACTGAGATTTCGGATATTTTAGAATAAAGCTTTTGTTTAAAACAAACAGACCTATTCGCGGGAGGGGCGATCTTTACCGCAGCGTTTACAGCAACTGGCAGAACTCGGTCGATTGACGGTATCGCACGCCGTAGGTGTGACCTGCATTCATCAGCCGAGAACTGGATCTACTCTAAGGAAATTCACACTAGAATCGAAGAACACCGAAGGCGTGTCCGGAGACAGCCCCGGGATGCGAGGGAATATAAATCCCTTATTTGTGATTCCGCCTTGGTGGAGCACGCTTTATATACGGGCCACAGCGTCGATGTAGACAATTTAGAAATATAGAGACGCGGTATTAAACCGTATAGCGAACGCCTACATACAGAGGCGGTTTTTAATTGCCAAGGTGGTCAATAAGGTGGATGGGGCAGAAATCTCCACAATCTGGCGCTCGGCACTGATGCGAAAGTAAGTCCACAATACATTGGTCTTTTATATGCACCTCGAGCGCTTGACCAGGAATCAATTTGTGATTCTGTATTGGAACATCGTCGTTCTTTGTAAGAACCCTAAGCGGGGCCTTCAAATCGGCCGTGTATAAAATTAATTTCTCCGCAGCTGTGGGCAAAATGCATCATTTTTTCGTATTAACTGAGGTCAATTTTCGACGCGCTATTTTGAACGAATTACGAGATACCGGGAATTGTTGTGACACTTTTGTCTCAAAACTTTTGGTTACACCATTTGTTAATAAACTGGATCACATGTAGAAATTATCAATCAAGACGGAAAAGAAACATCTTTCAGTCAAAAAATTGATATCGGTCAATTTGTTTTAAATTATTTGGTGAAATTTTTGTAACTGCTGAAAATTCGTTTATATGAATAAAGCCAATTTCTTCTTCTTCTATATAACAGTGGCATACAAGTTTTTTAACTTTGTTTACCACTTATCCACAGTTTCAAGGCTCACTGAACCTGATCTTACTGTCGCCACCTGATGACGGCAAACAGCCATAAACCGGTAGTGGTGTGTATGGGATGGGGATGTGAGCACCACAATACATTAGCCCCGCTAGTTATGTACTTTTACGCATGAGGGCCGCTGTGTCAGTATGAGTATCGGTCAACTGACCTTGACCGTGTTCACTTGTATTACATTGACGTGGATACACACTAGGAGGAAAATCGACCACTGATCCTGGTCATTCCCACGAGACGTGACACACTGTAGGCGTACCAAAGGGTGTTTAGCGGTAAGGTCAAATCAGTGGTGGTGGGTTGACTACTACTTAATCATGTTCCCTGTCCTGACTATCACCCTTGGTCTGACGAAGCTTGTGTTAGAAGTGAAACGTTACCCAAAACCTGCACTAACTGATTGCACTCAAATTTTTTGCATTGTATCTACTCTGCCCCAGCTTGGAGGTGTCGCTTTACACAATGCCTCTAAAGTGAACGGTCAAGAACAACTCATTGCATCTATATCAGCCCAGGTAACACATGCCTACGGGGTTATCAAACATTACGCAGTTTTTTGAAAATTATCATTGATCTTGAGAGCAGTTGAATAGATGCTTATGTACGCAAGGATGATCAATACGGCACAACCAAAATAGTTTTTTAGGAAGAGACGTAGTCGATAATGTTCAAGGCTTTATTGTACAATTACATGTTGAATTTTGATAAATATTTTGCTTGAAGTTTATGTACACGATAACGACGATGCGTCCAAATGACCCGATGGTACAGTCTGCATGTTCAAGCGAAGAAAATTAGCTGAAAATAACAAGTGGACACAACTTGATGAAAGAGATATAATGAATAGGGAAATCGTCACAGCTATAGCTCGAGATATGCTTTTGCTGCATACATCAGCACAGCAAACAAAGATTCCCTCGTTTCGATATACAAAGAGCGCACGATTCGAATTCTATTACTTTCCTTTTCGAAAATATGTAGCAGGATGAAAGAAGTTCGATAGATTGATGTTTAAAAGACGTTACTTGAAGCACACTTGACACAGCTCAGCACTCTGTCGAATAGCTGTGTCCACTTAATAGACCAACATAGACAACACGTTTTGGTCTCGATAGACCTTAAAGTTATCCTCCCCCTCTTGATTATTACATGTAAAGCTGAGAATACTGGGAATTTGGTACTGTGACCTCTTCAAGGACATTTGCATTTGTCATTTAAGTTTGTTCGAAGCATAGTTAGAGGATGTCGTGTCGAGAAACTAACATCACTACAAGCATCAGAAGAGCATTAATTTTAGGGATAGAGATTTTCAATTATTCCTATTCACTTTCGTGTATACCTTCATCTCGAAATGCACTTTTCCTAGATGTTTTACTTGGCATCAAGTTTGTAGGACCATTGTCTTCAGGTGTAGGTTGACGCACTCTATTCAATTCGGTCGTACAATGCGAAGCGTCACCATTTCATTGGTTAGTTCACCTGCCAATGAGGCATCACATGCAGTAATTCTGATTGGTTCCCTTATCAGGCCGCCTATCGATTTTATGTACCGTGCACGTCAGCCAATTAGGTGTTGAGAGACGGATGAATCAGCTGCACCGAAAACAAAGGTTTAAGACTAGAGCGGCGAATTTATATGTAATTGACGGTAATTCAAGCGTTCTAATGGTCTTAAAGCAACAAGCTTAACAATAACCATAGAATGGTAAATATAGAAATTGTTGTGGATAAAACAAGATAAGGTTAAGCAGTATTCGGGAAACGAATAATTCAATAAAAATGGTCTAATTTCGTGTTAAAGTCATGCAAGCTAGTGAAGTGAGCAACGGTTGAATCGTAAACTGTTCCAAGTAACACATGTGCGGACCGAATAAAAATACCTTCTACAGTTCATGTGGGAATGGGGTACCACCAGCATGTATTCATATGAAACTCACCAGTGATAACCCAACTATTGTAGCAGTGCAGACTATGGCGCATCCGATTATAAATAGAATGTTCATTGGAATCCAACCTGTCAATAAGGAATGAAGTTCAACTTGAGTCCTTCTTGAAATTGGAAACAAAGCTTGGTACATAGCCTTAATAGTTGATCGTTAAGACTAAGATACACTTCAATTGCTTGGTTCCGTTGTATCGGTCATCTGAAGGTTGATAGTGCGACACTGATTAACAGTGGTAGTCAAGGTATAACTGTGTCAACCAGACACAGGCTGTGGTTTGCACAAATTAAATATAGAAGCGCTTGAAAAATAATCCTAAAATGTTATGGAAATTGCTGACTTTGCTATCATGAAGCCATACTACTCAAACAACAAATGCTTACAAAACTGGTGAGCGGGCTATACAACAGGCCATACGAGGAGCAGATTGCAACACTAAACCTCTTTGACTTTTCGTACCGTCGTCTCAGGGGTGACTTGATCCTGCTTTTCAACATTCTGCATACAGTGGATCACCCACTCGAACACCTGTTTCATCGGCAAGAAGCACGTGGTAGCAGATCGCATGGATACAAGTTAATTATTCCACACTCCAGATCAAATTGTCGAAGGTTTTTCTTTGCGGTCAGAGTCTGTTTTCTATGGAACTCCCTGCCCCCACATATCATTTGCGCAACAAGCCTGAACATGTTCAAGGCTGAAATTGACAAGTATATGTTGACCAAACCCAACCTTGCACCTGAATACACGTGCTGACTTTCCATGTGTATAAAACATTTGTGTTGTTTTTATGAATTCCCTATATTTTTAATCTGTGGTTACTGTAAAGTATTTACTTTTTGGACCATTAAAACTTTGAATTACTTTGAATTGCTTTGAATTAACGAATTCGATTGGACTTATAAGCGTTTTTACGGAACGGACGCCAGGATTTACGACTGTGTTCTCTTTAAACTATCTACTTGTTCTCCTTGTTTACAACAAACTTGACAGGAAAACTTGGAAAGAACATCGAGCTCTAAGTAGACTCTACTACGAGCGGTCTCTGGATGGAGCTACAGTAACGCATGATTATGTGAGTGACAGTTTATGATGCTTTGTCCTCATGATAGATGGCCATTTGAAATTGCATGTCTACGAGATTTGATGTCGTAATATGAAGGATACGCTTTTAAAATAATGTGCTTTGACCTAATCCACGGGTATACGTGAACTTTACAGCTGTTGGGAGATGGCGGAAAGACTTAAACCCTCGACTGCTCATGTAAAATCATTCAAATTTCAACATCTGCGGGCCGATTGAGTGATAGCAAATCGAATTCGGTTGCATATACTGCCATATAACGAATATGTCAAACGAGCGAAAACATACCATGTGTGTTCCTACTGGTATGAATACCGTTTGGTGTGGTCAATCCAACGATAGAAGCGTCAGTTGTCGGTGACTGCAACGAGATTATGAAGGAATCGGTGGTTCTGTGTTCTAGGTCAGCATTCCTTGATACTGCGTCTGTGGCGCTTGTTGTGGTCAACTTCAGGGACTGTTTGGTGATAGTTGATTCCGGAGAAGCGTCCGTTAAATCTCTGGGATACGTGCGGTTTTCTAAAGTTCCTTTCATTTGCTCTGAGTCTTCGGTTGTATTAAAGGTAGTCGGCATTTGTTTATCTGCTTGAAATGGATAATTAGAATTAGAAAAATGCAAAACAATCAAAATCATTAACCAATCGGTGACGGTATTTTCGACTTTTGACTTGCTGCTGTCAAGGCTAGAACAAACACACACTGGGTAAAGAAGAAGATTTAATCGATTATATGGTTACCGAGAATACTGTTGGGAACTCATAATTGAGTCACTCTGCGAGGGAAGGTTTTTGACTGTCGGTAATCAGACGATGAAATGTCTCCGAGATAGGAGCTGAATCAATCTGTAATCACTCGAAAACACACAATATATATCAAAGCTCACATTCAACACGCATACATTCCGCCACTGGTTTCGAGTTGTCTGACAGCCTCAGCTGGAGCTCAAGTTCGGCGAAATTCACGACAATGATAAAGTAGACTCTCATTATCCAAGGGAAAATTCGCGTTACCAATGATGAAAGTGTACCTTCGTCCAACGATGCGGTATGCGGTAGAGGTCTGCCCTCTTCGATGCAATTTATCACAGAGCGATGAAACTAGTGATGAGCACTCGCTATGTGCTGTACAGTGAAAGACTGCGATGTCTGGGTCTATATGACTGTACCCGAAGGAGGATACGGTGCGATATTAGTCTAGCCAACAACATTGTCTCTCCCGAAAAACAAACTAGGACACTCGTTTCAAGAGTGTGATAAGAAAGTGGCATGCCCTATTCCTTTATATTCAAGTTCACGTATTCATTTCCGGCGCCAGGCCAACAACAATTCACATTTGTATTTAAACCGTAATCCTGTGTTCACGCTTTAACCGTAAATCCTTGAAACCGTGAATATACGGTTTGACCTTGAAAACACGATGTTACAGCGGTGTACAAGAGATGGGATGTGAGCAAAACATTACTTTGGTCATCCATAAACGCCTTGAGTGCTTGACCAAAAATCAATTTGTGATTCTGTGTCTGAACATCGTGGTTCGTTGTACGAACCCTATGTAACAGTGGCATGAAAGTCTAACTTTGGTTACCACTTTGCCACTGTTTCAAGGCTCACTGAACCTGATCTTACTGTCTCCACCTGACGACGGCAAACAGCCAGAAACCGGCAGTGTTGTGTAAGGGTTGAGAATGTGGGCAACACATTACGATGTTACAGAATTACAAAGTTATTCCGCGCCAAGCCTTCAAGATGCTGGAAACTTCGGGAGCAACATTAGAAAGAAAATGCGATGCGCTCGTTTAGATGTTTTCCTCTCGTTTTGAGTAGTTTGCGCTCTTCAAACTAGTTGACATCGGAACCCGCGTGTGACAAACCCGTGAAGCAAAGGTAGGAAAAGCTTGAAATATAAAATATCTACCTATGTTATTTGTAATTCGCATATTATTCTGTGGTTTTTGTAAAGCTATGTGCTTTTTAGACCATTAAATTGAATTGAATTGAATTGAACCTCCAGGCTTGGTCCCTAAAAAATCGCATATTTTTCAATTTCCAAAAGTGTCACATGTTAAACATTGGCAAATATGTGGAGTACCAGTATTTTCTTGGAACACACAGCCTCTCGTGGACCATGGAACAAAGGGACTTGGGTGTGTTAATAAGCAACACCCTATGGATGTCGAGCCACTGCAACTACGTCTATCGCAAAACATCACAGAAATTGTCACTCCTAAAGAGAATTTTCGGTAGGTTCTCAAAACAGACAATTCCCTGTATTATAAATACGTATATCAGGCCCACGATGGAATATGCGGTTCAAGCATGGTCGCCATGGCTTAAAAAGATGTTGCGACTTTGCAACGAATATATCATCGAGCTACCAAACTTGTCACTGGACTCAGCCGGAAACCCTACAATGAGCGAATCAAAACGCTAAATTTATTTGATTATCCACGTCGTCGTCTCCGAGGGGATTTGATTCTGGTTTACAATATATTGAATACTGAAAATCACCATCTACAACGCTTATTGAATCTACGGAGCTCGCATAATACAAGAGCTCACACATTTACTCTAACTGTCCCTCACTCGAGACTAAACTGCAGACGACATTTTTTTGCCGTGCGAGTTTCTTTTACTTGGAACAATCTGCCAGATAATGTTGTGAACTCACCAAACCAGCAAACTTTCAAGAGAAGCCTTGATGCCTATTTGACCCTAAACCCGTGCATTGAAGAAAACTATACATCTTAACACCATACACCTGCATTTGTTATCCCACCAATCGAAAACAATTTCTGCCCTTGGATATTTACTTGATTTTTGAACTGCCCAGTAAGCAATCTAATCCCATTTTTGCTTGTTATATTATTCGTTGTTGTCATATTATTCTGTGGTTTTTTGTAAAGCTATATGCTTTTTAGACCATTAAAATTGAATTGAATTGAATAACCAAACTATTAAATCATATAAGCACAAAATCTACACGCGAACACCATGTTTAAAGCTACCCTATATTCGAGAATTTTGCGAGATTACTTTTCGTATTTGACACACCTTTTGAGAATTCAGGAAGACTCTCACCACACCATTGCGCAGTAGGAGTTAAACAAGGGGAAGCAAACAAATTGCAAGAAAATTAAGCGTCTGCAAATATTCCCACTGAGTTTGGAGAGCAGCCTCTGGGAAACATGTAACTTATACGGCACAACACCAACTGTGAGCACCGCTAAAATAAGCATCTCTTCATTCACGCAACACATAAAACATGATAACAGCTACAGACCGCTGGAAGCCGTTAACTACTGTATCAGCTTTATTCGCATGAGAATAGGATCTAATAATTAAACCAACTGACAGAATGGTTAATGCGAAATACATGCTGCTTCTAAAAATGCTGGATCGATGACAGCATCTGGTTTACTTTACTTTTGTGCGACTATCTCCTCCTGGAGGATGAGTCGGCTTTTTTGTAGAGTCTTGGGAATTTGGGTACAAAGCGGCGTCCCCAGCACCACTCGGCGTTTGTTCCAGCCAGCTTGGCTAGCCTTTGCACAACCAAGTGCGACCTGCAAGGCAGCAGTGAGTTGCCAGAAAGAGGTGGTGTGCACCAACCAACCGTCTACGAGACTCTGCTCCGGATTTTTACTCAGGGTTTCCTCCCGAAGCCTTTCCCGCGAACGGGTATCCCGCAAGGCAGCGGAGGTTTAAAATCGGGGTTTTCCTTCCTCTAGATGAAATGCCCCCCAGGCTAACGAGCTCCATCTGCCCGAAGCAAACTGATTTTCAGGCGCCAGACACTCGTCCTCGCCCCTTCTCCCGGTGATGAAAGCATTTCCTCCGGGCTCGGGGAGCCACTTGTGCTGGACTTGGCTGTCAGAGGCTATTTAAGACGCGCGCAATATGGGATGCATTTTATATACAGTGGAAGCTTATGCCCACTGCCACCCCCGTCTATGACAACCTTTGAAACCACCATCTGGTTTGCTGACGATGCCTACACAGCCGACTATTTCAACTTGGCAAATATAAGTGAATAGATAATCTTCATTGCGTGAACTTTGATCATTCAAATTCTATTTTAATTTCGTTACGCAACTCTTGGATTGTTGTAATAACTTGGGATGATTGTCACTTGGAAATCTTAAGGAATTACTCTGTCATCACTCTCTGTCTGTGCCTTACCCTAAAAATGTAACCGGCATTTCGGAGCACTCATCTCGCGACCTAATCATGTCGACGATGAATATATACAGCATGCAGGAAGTCCTGGAATAAACGCTTAATTGCGATCGGTCAAACGGTGGACGGTAGCCCAGGTCGTTAAGGCGTGGGACTACAATAGTGATGGTCGGGGGTTCGAGTCCCACCTGAAGCGGAGGATATGCACTGCTGATGAGCTCAAATAAGAGCGAAACTCGAGTCCAGTGCTTCCATTATGGACCGTCGTGATCAACTTTGTGAATAGTTCGATGGGCTTGCCCCGGATGAGTAGACACAAATATGAATAGAATTGTACCTCGGCGTTACGACAATACTCTCGTGAACTCTGAAGAGGACTTACTTGTACTTGTACCTCCGTGGTTAATGTAGAAGCGAGCGACACTTCTGGTGAATTGGAGTGCGGTGTAGTCAACTTGCCGCCAGATTCTTGACTGGTCTCGGTGACATTCAAGGGTGAAGGAGTGAAAATAGGTTGTGTTTGATCTTCTTGAACAGTACTCACTTTTGAGCTGGAATACGAGTCAGAGGTGTTCAGATCCGTAAAGTGTCGAGTCCTTTCATCAGGCAATTCTGTGGTTAAGGTGTAGTCATTGAGCAGTGGTTTATGAGTCCAGACAACACTGGTTCGAGTTTCGGAATTCTCTGGCGTATTCGCAATGTGATTACCGTCTTTCTTGTCAACGAAAGGTGGATTCGTTCCAGTAGAGTGGTCTGAAGTAGAACAATCCACGTGACGAAAACAAACGGTCTTAACAATCTAAACACATGATAGTTTTTGAGCTTCAGTGCACAATAAGTGTGATTAAACAGACTTCACGATATTCGTCCACTTAATGCTTACCTCGAGTCGTTTGCTGGAAGTTTTAAAGGTGAGATGAGTTTACCTAATACCGGTGTTGTTTTTAAAGCACCCATTTAATCCCTGGATATTGTGTAAACTTGAGGTTAAACAGATTTTCCCAAATCGAAATTCTCTCTAGAACAAATTGAACCACAAATTGAAATCACAGAACAAGTCACGTGTTTCACCGACACCGGTTCTGCTTTTCAAATCCGTTCTCATGGAAGAAAATCGTTTCTTGGCGTATTGAAGCTTGGGTCTCTTGTGACACACTCACCCTACTTATGCCATCTCGAATCAACGTGTTTTAAACAATCGACCAATCAGATTTGACCACTGGAGCCACCAATGACAAACCGCCAGTAGTGCGATTTGAATTTGGATCAACCAATGATGCGCCTACTACCATGGAGAGCACTAAATAAAGGAAAAACACCCGATCCAATGAATTTGACCTGCTTCGCATGCATTTTTGGTTGACGAAGATAGATAGGTAAATGGCGTCCACAAGTTAAGGACATCAGTTTGATGAAGAGTGACAAAGGGAAGTATTTTAACTAGTCAAATAACATACTCAGTGTTACCTCGGCGGAATACCGGCTCGTTTCTTTGTCAGTAAACGATCTGTTTGTTGACTCAGTTCTCGGTCCGGGTGTGGTATTCCATTCGGACTTCGATTCCATTTCTGAAGTCAAGGTCGTGGGTGGCGGAAGGGTCAATTTTGAAGAAACCTTGGTCGAAACATAAGTATTTATTCTCGGAGTAGATGTTGGGTTAGTCCGAATTTCCAATTTCATGGTAGGTTTATTCGTGCGACTGCTTTCTTTTACGGTAGTGTGTAGCGTAGCCGTATCTTCTTTCTTGTCAGGGGTGTATTCTGGTAAATGTTTCAGGACAATTTTTAAGAAATTTTATTTGATTAAACCGGATAATTCAAGTAATTACCTGTTTAGAATACTTACAAGAAATCCCTGTTGGTTGAACACGATCACTGTGGTTTCTTGGGTTAATTACGATTGGTCGCTCAAGAGGCAGTCTAATTTGTTCTAGAACTTACTAGATTTGAACGCACTTATATGCTGACGGAATGATGTGAGACATATGAGATAAAACGTAAATCTTTTGTGCGCGTAACGAAAGGTATCTGCTTGCTGTCATGAAATCCCGATTGAGTGAGCTCAACCTACCTTTGAAACAGCTAAAATTTTAATTTTGTGGGAGGCAGTAATAGTTACATTGAGTCGTGATGATACTCCAGGAAACTGATTGTGTTTTGATTTGAACCAATTGTGAATTGGGCTTGAAAACAATTAAAAATGTCCATATATACAGATATTAAACAAAAAATGCCATTGGGTAAACTTGTTCTGTTCATCGACGAGGAAAAATTAGGATAAAATAAACTCTGTAGAGGATTGTTTAGTTTCCAATACATAGCATAAAACGTTTCATGTAGTATACAGCTGAACATTAGGCACCATAATGAAATATGGCCATCGCGATGCACAATATGATGTTTCATAAAGCAACCAAACTTGTTAGCGGATTGTTTGGCCTACCCTCGGGACAACGATTGTCTAAACTAAGCTTGAGGAGCACTTTACAACCACAGGATGATCAAAATTAAATTAAGTTGAACAAAAATACATGTGCTGAGAAATTAGAGGACACACAACAATGCAACACAAAGGTGCACCTGCAGATCCTGACGTTGGCTGCGAATAACGATGCGTAACAGCGATCACGTGTTGGCCTCCATCGGTCGATGTTGACGATGGATTTACATCACAATGGCATGAATTGTTTCATGTTCTACAGCTTTCTGAATGACTAAACAGTCCGATTCGGGAGAAACAATCTCTCCCGCAGCGCTTGCAACGATAGTCAGAACTCGGTTGTAGGGCGTCAGTTGCACGCCGGCGGCGTGATCTGCGTTCAAGTTATGATATATCATTGGCGTAGACCAGAAATGAACCTCGGAGAACTTCCCCAGCGGCTGCGATAGTTCTTGATGATGCCCCTTTGCATCCGAAAAAGGCTATCTGTCAAGTATTCACTTGACCAAGTCGACATCATCCTGGTGATAACGAATCGTTCCAGATTATTAATTTGTAGTAGTAGCCTGCAGTTGACATGAGCAAATGCTTTAGAAATATCATGAAAGTAGACATGAATTACATGATCTTTGTCCAAGGCTTGGGTCAAATCATCCCGTGTTTTATACGCATTTACTCTATTTATTTATACCATAAATCCGTGGTTTATGTTTGACTGCTTGCTTTGTACAATTTCTTAGCTGGCAAAGCTGTAGTAATCGTATTACTTGGAATGTCAGATCGTGCAGAGACCGTTAAAAATATTATCAACAAACGTTTTAAAATCAATTTATCGATATTAATATTGTTTTCTCATTTACCGCAATCATGTTATAAATACTTTGGATTCCGCAACCTCGGAATTATAATAATTATCAATATTTAGTGATGCTCAAATTCCCATTCCTTACACGCCACTACCGGTTTCTGGCTATTTGCCGTCATCAGGTGGAAACAGTAAGATCAGGTTCAGTGAGCCTTGAAACAGTGGAAAAGCGGTAAGCAAAGTTAAACTTGTATGCCACTGTTATATAGGATAGTGGTGTGTAAGGGATGGGGATGTGAGCACCACAATACATTGGTATAATAATTATCGTTGTAGATGTTTAACCATTTTCGGAACTAATCTGTTAACCCACCGTATATGACAGCGTTCTCATCGAACACACCCCTGCTCTTCAAACGAATCCTTTCGTCCGTGTACAAATCTTTCAAGAAGTCCACTTGATTTTCCACAAAATCACCGTATTGCTTCAACTGGTTTCGATCCATCACCCATACCATGTGAACGAGAAGCAGATCGGGATCTTGCGGATCTTGTCTGAACTCCGCGTGACACGATTTGAACACACTGGTGTCCATTCCTGATGTGAAAATCAGGAGATGCATCATCTGAAATGGGGACATGAAGGCTAATTCATGATAGAAAATGCGGTGTTATACTTGTGCGCACATCCCCATGCACTAAAAACTTCACTTCCACTGATATCATCGGATGGATAAACTGCTTGTTATTTATTGCCTCAATGAATGAATCAGCAGAGGGATTTCAACCACTATTTTATTCTGCAAGATATTCGAACATATTTCAGACCGAACAGGAATCAATAATCAAGAAAAGAAAGTATGGATTGAATCACTTAGAACAGTTTTATTGCAGCGTTTCGTTTCTGACAAACAAGCTTCTTCGGGTCAAGTGTTTCACCACAAACAGAGTTCCCCTGTGAATTGAATTTATCTGATCAACCTTAGTTCACTCAAGATAGACAGACGTAATCAAGATTAAATGATACACACTGCGCAAGTTCTGTAATGCTTTAATTGTTTCTTATGTGCACAGGTGCTGCCAACGTCCGCTGAGCGATTCGCCTGCTTCCGTAATCCCCATGCACACTGAGACCATGCACATTAAACTTTATCCGCTATATAACAGGATGACTAGTTGTGAAGCTATCTGAACCATCCACCTTCTTACCCTAGACTGTTTCACAGGCGGTCTTTCTATTACTATGATCATGCACCTTAACTTTATCCACTGTAGAACAGGATGCTTAGTTGTGGAGCTATCTGAACCATCCACCTTCTTAGCATATACTGTTTCACAACCCGTCTATCTATTATTATTTTATTCTGTTATTGAACTTTATGGTTACGTGCATTGTCCCGAGATTAGATGGACAAGGGAAGTTGCGCTCAATACACTCTTCGTATGAGCAACCCAAAACAGCAATGAAAGAGTCAAATTGACCACTCTAAGCATGAGGGTTACAATTTTCAGTATACTAATATACCTTTTTTACGATTACCGTTTTTAAGAATCTTGGTACGGAAGCAACTTGGATGTAATTTTGTAAGGCGCGGAATCCTACCACGTCACTTGTAAGAGAACTTTGGATGCGGTACCAATGGCGCTTGTTCAAGAAAACAGAGAGTAATTGTAAGCTTCTCAGCTAAATAGTAAATGAGCGATCAAGTGTGAAGAATGGAGTCCTCTGAGTGTACAATCCGCGAATGACTAATTCTACCCAAGATTACCCGGTGTTAACGACGTTTTATTCATTTGTTAACAAATCCAAAGTTTGTAGCGTGAAGTAAGTTTTACCAAAATTGGTTTCGTTTGGTAAAGTGATAGTCAACGGGTATATGGTTTGGCTCGAACTCCGTAAACTAAACCAAAAGAAGTCCCTGGTGTGGACAGGTTCACCTCATCCGTACTCCGCAGGTTCAGCATTTCTGTGATTGCTCCTCTAATGCGATTGGTTAAGCTAAGCCTCCATTAGAGAAGGATACCACCATAATGTAAATCATTTACAAAGGTGGTAGCAGGTCGGATACGGTAAAAGTAAGGCCTCCCTTGAGATTATGGAATAACGGGAATATAGCTGTATTTAATAAGGGACTATATTACTGATGGACACGTCCAACTTTGCCTTATCAGCAACCTGTCCAGAAGGATAGATATCACGGTTGGTTTTTCTTAAGGCTCGGTATACGGATGTCATTTTTATTTGATGTTCCTGAAATATATATGTGGAGCTTATCGGGGTAAGTTTACATTGCTTGCTGATGATATTAAAATATGGAGGCGTGTTGGGGCCTCGACGACTATGCCACATTACAAAAGAATATGCCAAGCTAATACCGTTGTTCACAAGCAAATGAATCGCCCTTTAATCATAGTAAGTGTAAAAGGCTGTGGCTAAGAATATACCTGTATCATGCGTATCGGGTCTTGTCTATAATATCACGGAAAATAAGATATCGGTGGCTGAGAGTCGTGTAACTTCAAGCAGGGACACCATTGTCATAAATTATAATTAAGTATGCCGTATCTTGGGTAAGCTAAAAAGGATATTCAGAGGTTTCACGCCATAAACCTTACCCCGGATTGTAAATTCGCATGTGCGTCCAGTTGTGAATTATTCATTCCAAGCCTGGGTACCATGGCTGCAGAAAATTCGCTGAAAATTCGTGTACTCGAATAAAGCCATTTTTCTGCCGCTTCTTTTTCTTAACTGTATTTATCACCGTGCAAACAATTCGATATCGCGCTACAAGAATTTACTTTTCCAAGAGGGAATCTACAATTTTCGAACTGCCAGATGTTAGGCAACGACGCGTTCGGAATGACCATACGTTGACTTCAAACTGGAAATCCCCTCATAAGCATATTGAACACCGATAAACTCATTCGAATACACAAACTATAAAAGGCTTCAGTCATTCCACGTTATCGATTAGATAACCGACGTGATGGGTTCTCGGTTAGAATTTGTTTCACATGAGAGGCCTTGTTGTGAAGAAATTATATGATCGTTTGGAATACTTTTGAAATCTTGTAGCTCAGGTACCGGATTGTAGTTCATAGTTGTTCTCCGAGCTGGTATGGTTGATTGCGGACTTTTCGTCATCAAACTGGATGACATCATCAGCGAAACTAATTTCGAAGCAACTGGGCGGTGGGCATCATTCAAATTTATCTGCTGCGTTTCGAGCTCATCTACTGTGATTGGCTAGAATCCTTGTATGTCCTCGTTGGCGTGTTCTCATTGGTACGTAGACCCCATCCAATTGAATGTGTTCATTGATTGATTGGGGTGTCGAATACCACGCCTCGAGGAACTCTCGAATGTGACGAGTTCTGCCTGTGGCGATGATTTCTGTTCTATCCCATCTCGATCCATGTTTGCCGATATTACTGATTTGTGGTCGTGTCGTCGTGTCGCCAGTTTGTGTTTATGTATCCTTGTTTCCAGCCTTCTTCCAGTCTGTTCGATATAATATTTATCAAAATCGGAACACGGGATTTTGCATACGACATTGTTTCTTTCCTCCTCACCCAGCGTGTCCTTGACCTTGACTAGTTTGTTACTCAGTGTCGAAGCTAGCTTGTGTGCTACTCTAATTCCGAGTGAGCGTAGTATTCTTGCGGTAATCTCCGAGATATGTTGCATATATGGTAATGTTACCTTGCTGTGTTCGTGTTGTTTACATGCTGTGTCGAAACACTGTTCAACCGCGCAAAAAACACACTGCAGTACCGACGACCTCAAGAAAGATGATGGGAAATATTTATTCAAACTCTTCCGGAAGAATGGATACCCAAAGGAGTTCATAATTCGCAACATGGACTCGACAACCCAATCGCATGTGAACAACACGAACACAGCGAGGCTAACACTTCCCTATATACAACTTATCTCAAAGATTACCGCAAGAATACTACGCTAACTCGGAATTAGTGTAGCACACAAGCCTGCTTCGACACTGAGAAACAAACTAGTCAAGGTCAAGGACACGCTGGCTAGGAGGAAAAAAACAATGTCGTATACAAAATCCCGTGTTCCGATTGTGATAAATATGATATCGGACAGACTGAAAGAAGGCTGGAAACAAGGACACATAAGCACAAACTGGCTACACGACGAACCGACCACAAATCAGTAATATCGGCGTACATGGATAGAACAGAAATCAACGCCAAAGGCAGAACTCGTCACGTTCGAAAGTTCCTCGAAGCATGGTATTCGACACCCCCATCAATCAATGAACACATTAAAATTGATGGGGTCTATGGACCAAAGAGAACACGTTAACGAGGACATGCAAGGATTCTAGCCAATCACAGTAGATGAGGTCGCAACGCAGCAGATAAATTCGAATGATGCCCACCGCCCAGTAGCTTCAAAATTAGTTTCGCTGATGATGTCATCTAGTTTGATGACGAAACGTCCGCAATCAACCATACCAGCTCGGA